>JAVJIF010019077.1:0-83652 GCA_038442645.1 Agave tequilana | reverse complement strand
GATGACATTGCAGGACTTGCCTTTTGAGTTGGGCCGCTTTGAACACCGTTGAATGTCTTGGACGAGATCTGGGTGTATCCACATGACTTCCCCTTCTCCAATGTCAAAGGGACGAGACCCTTGTTGTATTGAGTCATGGCTGGAGGATGCTTGACTTCCAACCGCGGCGCCGGGGCTGGATAGGTCCGTCAGGAACTGTGACCTTCTGGGCAGTGCCGAACTCAAGAGTCACCATATTGGCAGTGACTTTCTTCTGCTCCGTCTTCAGTGTGAGGACGCCGGCATTAATCAGGGCTTGTATCCTGTCCTTGAGGACATAACACTTGTCAGTAGGATGGTGAATCATCCTATGATAGAGGCAGTATTTGGGGTCGTTTGTGCGCCCTATCTCATCAGGACGTCGAGCATCCGGCAGCTTCAGCTTGTTCCCTTTGTGGAGTAGATGGAATATTGTAACCACCTGATCATCTTTGAAGGAGTACTGTTTTGGAGGGAACTTGGGCTCCTGATTGTTGAAGCCGCTCTTCTTAGCCTTCGACTGCATGTCTCCGGATAACTCTACGGACATAATCTCTTCCCCTTAGCTTGGGAAGACTGAGGTGGGTCGCCGCGTCCTTTGCTGTTCATACCCCATTTGCCTCTGGGGGCGGATGGCTCGAACTTTTTAGCCGACTTCTCAGCTATCTCAGCTTGTTCGACTAATTCCTTCCAAGTGTGGGCTTTGACAGCCCCCATGCGAACTTCTACTTGATCCAAGAAGTTGTGCCTGCATGTCTGTAAGAGCATGGGTAACGGCATCCCTGCTGGACACATCAAGGATAAGTTTCTGAAACGCTCAATGTAGTCGCGGACGGGTTCGCCCTTCTTCTGTACGGTAGAGAGGAGCTTGTCCATGGTCACTTCAGTGTCGTCCTCATAGAAGCGAGAGAGGAACCGAGTTTCCAGGTCGAGCCAGGAATTGATAGAGCTGGAGGGAGGCTTCGGAACCAGTCGAATGCCACGCCCTTTAGAGTGCCAATAAACAGCCTAGCCATGATGGCATCGTTGCTTATGACACTACCAGTCTGAGACCGAAAATAGTAGATGTGCTGATTGGGCGAGCTCTTACCATCATACGTATGCAACGTTGGTGGTTTGAACTTTGGTGGGTATGGCACCGAATCCCACTCTAGTGGATAAGGACGGACTGTCCCCACCTCTTTAATTCATCCCTCTGAGTTAGGGATGCAATCTGAGCCTGGAGGCCCTTAGGACTTCAGCATCTAGGGAAGAACCTCCCTTGGATTTCGGATCATTGCTAAAGTGTTCCTCCTCATCGTGGTGGCTTCCGGTATCATTGCCGCTTCGATTGTTGAGGAGTTGGGCAAGCATCTGTTGAATATTGTCCAGGGCTTCTTCCTGGGTCCTGGAGGTTTGCTCTTGAGCTTCCAAACGCCGACGAAGGTCATCGTTAGCGTTATCGGCCATGTGACCGATGCTTTGTCAGTTCGCACTGAACTGACCGTCGCTGACGAGGCATACCCGCTGTCTTCCTTTTCTTCGTCTGAAGATTGAGGTGACTGCCCGGGTGATGGCGGGATCAGGGCCGTCGAGGAAGAAGGTTGCTCGTAATTGTAGGGTACTGCCACCCTGGATCTGGTGTTTCGGAAAAACATTCTTCTTGTACCGAGACCTCGCCTAGGCTTGGATTATAATCTGGATCTGGAGAACTGTAAGGGGGACCATCAGATGTCTGACTCCCCTTGTGTCGCTCTCGGCCTCTTCGGTCATATTGACGGAGGCGGAGATTGGATCTGGTGAGGCGCCCCTTCCGCGATGCCTCGTAGGAACATGTGCGGACAACCGATCAAACACCGATTGCCGGTGCGGAGATACAGCCTGGTTGGATGTAGCCGGCAGCGGGTTGAATGGATTGTCACAAGTCGGCATCCTCTTTGACAACAGGGAAAGTAGTTCGGAGGGGCTCCGGCTTCCGCTTGCTTACCAGGAATTCTCGTAGGTCAGGCCCAACAGAGCCTGGATAACTTCACAGAGAAGCTTTTTCGGAGTGTACATGGGACGATACTCCATTCTTCTTATCCCTGCAAAGGGGATTAGCACTGAATAGTGCTTCAGATCTAGATTCGCCAGCAGGTGCGAACTTAGTGCTTGATGAACTAGAGAGCGGAGCACGCCGAGGTGCTTTATCCGCTATTCCGCCGCGAAGGAGATTAGCCTTAGATGACTCTTTGGCCTTAGCCTCGCGGCCATGGATCCAATGAGTATGCTTTGGTATGGTGGCTTCGCTTGTGAAAGCGAGGCTGTCAGAAGGCTTTGCTGCCTTTGATTTGAGCGACGGTATGATCGCCGTCGGGACTTCATGATTGGCAGCATCGTTAGGGTAGATAGGCATCTTACCTTTTCTTCGCGGGAGAGGTGCAGTTTCGGCGTGACTACACCGGAAACCTCGGTTGGAGACTTCTGCTTGGGCTTCCATATCCGCCTTGACGGAAGATGCTTAGGTTCACGAGGAACCTGAATAGCCACACGCGGGGCTGTGGGGTGTTGGCAGAATTCTGCCTCTGGTTCTGATTTGAAACCTTGGTCGTGAAGACCTTCCTGTGCTTCCGTGCTCGAAGCGTCAGGTCCCCCAGAGAGGACTCTTCAGGTCTTCCTTGGTCGATCTGGATGACCAAGTTCTCAAGAGTGCAGGGCTCGGTCTGTGGGCATGCTTCCTTGTTGCGCCAGAGCACCGCAGCAGGTTTGTAAGGAACCTTTTCAGTCTCCGCAGAGACTTTCCTTGAAGATTTAGCCAGAGAAGCTCTGGCTGCACCGACTTTGTTGAATTCAGAGATAGACCCGAAGGTCTGATCGTCGCATTGCGACACTTGATTCTCAGCAGAGGAGAATATCTTCCCAGCGGAGTCGCCATCTTGTTTTCCATTATGTTTGCAAAGGGGGAAAACTTACAAAAAAAAGTTTGAGGAGCTAAATTACAAGTATTCTTAAAAAGATTACAAGTAGATCTCCTCAGAGATTCTGGAGAAGTGTGCCGATAGGAGTCTGGTCAGCGCGCGACCACTTTGTCCCTTTGACGATGCGAGCGATGGGATTCCCTTCTCGCCTGGTTCGGGGAATCAGAGAATAGAAGGTTGGTAGAACCCTCTTGCTGCTTCTCAAAATCGCCTTCGATAAGGAATTCCTTCTCGCCTGGTTCGGAGATTCCTTGAGAAGAAGGACGATGTTAGGGTATCAACACCCTGGTTAGAGAAAGCAATTCTCTAAAAGATCTCTGAATTCGAGAGCGCGCGGTGCGTTATGAAGAAGCCTCTGCTTGTGGAGTCTCCCGTATGCATGTGTCTCTGTCTCCTTGTACCCCTGGCGGGCTATTTATAGGGAGAGCAAGGGTATAATCGTCCCTTGAAGATATGGAAACAGATTGAATCAAATCTGTTTAAATCTGGAAATTAGCCTTGCTGCGAGGCTAGGATAGCTTCGCGGAGCTAGAATTGGCAGGCCGGTTGATCTGTTTGATCCTTTCCATATTGTTGGGAGATTCTCCTTGATCCTCTTACTCGTTTCAAGAGAGTCAAGAGATAGCGGCAATCACCTGCCATATTTGAATCCTGATTGGATTTGATTTGTTTGAATCCAATCTCATCAGGAGATTTGATTGGTCAAAGGTTGACCGTAGTAGATCAATAGCGGAGCTGCCCGCTTTGAAGCTCATAGCGGAGCTAAAGGCAATCCTTGGCGAAATCCGAAAAGAGGCTTTTCGGCGAAGCTGTCAATTAGCTTCCTGGCGAAGTTGGATGATGCTAGCCTCTCAATCGAGGCTATCTCCTTGGGCTAATGTAATGCTAAATGCTAGCATCTTAGACCTGCTGAGGTCTGTTTAGAAATGTCCCGGGCTCACTGTTCTGCTTGCTGGATCAGTGGAGTCCAAGCTGCTTCCTTGTCCCTTGGAGGTGGATGAAAACTGGTCTTCAGCTCGTCTGCCACTTGTCTTTTGTAAATGTCAACAAGTTAGACATTTGTTCAGACAATAAGAATCTTGTCTTTTTTAAGTGTCAACAGGTGTGAACACTAATGGTAGCGTCTTAGCATCTACTCGAGTGTCAACTACTGCTAGTAAGAATAACAAATCCTATATTCTGACTACGGTAGGTGCCACCAAATTATTATATCTACAGTATCAATTTATTGGATACTTTACTGGTGACAATTTATAATAAATCAGGTGTATGTTAACAATCATGTATGTTATGTATGGTTTAATTATCGAGATTTACCAACAATTATATTTTATCAAATAATAATTTTAATGATTCTCATACTCACGTTTTATTAAATACGGCAACCAATCAAGATTACTAAACATGATAAAATATAATTTATAAAGAAAAACACTCACAAACTCACCATGGGAAGGTAGCTCTCTTTCCCACGATCGCAACGGATCCAGAATCGTCCAAATCAGAGTCCGGATGCTCCCGATATCGTCCGAATACTAAATCAGAACAAATAGGGTTAAATATGTAATAACTGAAATATTCAGGGGGCTATTTGTAATTTTGCAGGGGCCCCAAAGTAATTTCTAATTTTATAGGGGCTAAAATGAAATTATACCTTTAATGGGTCGGGTTTGGGTGTAAACTGGTCGGGTTTGGGTTGAACCCGAAACCCGAACCCCTTGGTCTCCTTCTCCAAGCCCACGGGAGCAGCTGCTGCTGCCGCCCGCGGCTGCTGCGGCTGGCGCGGCCACCGCCGCCCAGCCGCGCGGTGGCGCGGCCGCCCCCCCCGACGCCGGCGCCGCTCCGGCAGTGCTCCGGCGCCGTTTCGGCCATCCAGCGAGAGTGAGAGAGGGAGAGAGGAAGTGGAGAGAGGGGAGATGGGGCCCCTCCTCCACCTGTCGGCCCTGCGCGCGCGCGGTCGGCCGACGGCGCCGCCTGCACCCGGCCGCCGGCGCCTGGCCGCCGGTCAGCCTGCCGGGGAAGAGAGATTAAAGCATCACCGACTTTCAAAGAGAGAGGAGAAGGAGTGCGCAGCCCCTTGAGAGATCAGAACCAAAATCAAATCCAGAGAGAGAGTGAGGGAGTGTTTAGAGAGGAGAGAGAGAGAAGGGGAGAGAGATATATAGAGAGAGAGGAGGAAATTGAGAGAAATAGAGAATGAGAAGGGGAAGGAGATTTTTAAGGGAGAGAGAGGCGGTGGGTAAAAGTAGGGCGGTGGGGGGGGAAGAAGTCGCTGGAATAAGATGGAAGAAGAAAGAAAAGTAAAAGAAAGATTTTTAAAAAATAATATTTTATTATTAAAATATTAGCCCAATATTTGACCAGCTCCGAACGATGCCCAAAATTAAAGAAAATAGGAAATATTATCCTGAGACTTAAGATGAAGACGGTTTGCAGAAACTCAATCCGGTTTGTAAATTAAAAATCTCGGAAGCTGTCGCCGATACCGGGCGACACCGGTTTTGCCGGATTTTCGATAAATTCAGAAAAATTTCCAAAAATACTCTAAGGTAGATAACACGATTCTAAGGCACATGGTGAAAGCCGATTCATAAAATACAACTCCGTTTGGGAAATAAAAATCGTAAGGCCGGTTATCGGTATCGGTCGACACCGACAACAGAGATTTTCCGAAATACTCCAGAAAATTTTCAGAAAATCCTAAAAATCTCAAATATTAGAAAATGAGTTTTGAAACTGAAATCAGCTCAATCGGACTACTACGGAGGTCAAATCAATTTTGTACGTCGTATCGCGTACTGATACGGTGATACATACACCGGGATCAGAGGGTTACATTTCTCCCCACCTTACAAAAAATTGCGTCCTCGCAATTTCCATTCAGGTGTGAGAACAATAGTTTCAACCCCAAAGCTGAAAGGTTACAGGTACACGACACTTCCGCTGCGAACTCTGATCTCTATAAGGAACTCGGGATGGAGAAGTATGGTAGTGAACTAATCCTAACGGATGAGAAGCAAGACGATGCAAGGAAAGCGAGAAGAAAATCGGATGTTCTGGTTGACAACTGGAAGGAAGGAAGGAATATAAGCGAGTCAAGGAATGAATCGTCAAGGTCATGGTATTCTTGTACTCGTTGCTGGAATCCCCAAATTCAGATACAGATCAATTAATCTGAACCTGATTGCACTGTTGGTAAGAGCTCAAGGATTGACCCAGGTGGTTACCCACACCAGGTGTGAACCTAAGCTCTGATCCACTCTGTAACGCCCCGATCCCGCAGGTACGGGGACGTTATGGCAACGTACATACGCGAGGTGAAAACACACTCACAAATACGTTACGCCTCAGTACAGGATATAACTTCCATATACACATGAGTTCCAGCATGAAATAAGTACAAAAATACCTGCAGAAGAGGTTTGCGATCATAACAGATATGAAAAAGAGGGACAAATAAGATAACAGAAATAAATCACTAAGATACCTATGAGTAGTCCAGATGAGGAATCTCCCATGTGACTCCAAGGCACTCTCTGAAGCTACGGTAACTCGGATCTCCAACCTGGGCATGCAAACCAGGGTCGTCAGAAAGCGACCTAATGAGTGGTAAAAGGAAGGAGGCAGTAATAGATACAATAGTAATACAAGCACGATAATAATATCTAATACAAGATGTGATAATAGTGATACCATATAACACGCATATACGAAGCGGTAGAAATATATAGACATGTTATTTTAATACCATCACTACCTAGCCGGTTATCATCGGGTCATGTCTATAGTCGTGTCCAGGTTATATCAGAAATAATGTTGTCTACTGGTGACGTAATGAACATGCTAGTGGTGACGTGATAGAAGTGAACATGCAGATGTGCGTATGTAAGATACCCATAATACGATGTTGTGCATGGACAGAAATGAATACAGGAAACATAATATATGCAATGCAACATGAACATGAGTAGGATGCCACCACAGAAAATATAACATGTACCAGGTATAGTAACAAAATATACATGTAACAGGATAGCAGATAAAATCAGGGACAGTAACTAGATAGCATACATGTATCAGGTAAGTCATGTCTTTTATACAATAGTAGCACTCATACCACCTGGTATTTTAATCAATCTTTTCCAGTGTCCCATACCACTGGCAGTTCATACTGGAGCCCGCACTCCAGTCGAACCCATCTGGACATGGCCTACGGGTACCATTATCCAAACGAGAAAGTGATCAAATAATAAGTGTTCCCGACGTCACTATTGTGTATACTGTTTTATTATGTTACTTGGAAACCCATGGTCGAGGAGCTCTTATCGGGTAGATGTATCCCGTGCATACCCGGGATCACGGCCTTAAACAAACCCCTGGCTGCTGAGACCAGGGCCCTCCGCTAAGTGGGGAGCATGAATCAATTAACAAGAGCTCATGGAGCAATTGGTAGGTAGCACTACCGTCCCCTGCAGTGGGAGAACAATATGGATCCAGTACATCACCCGATAAGATCTAATCAACCGTCGAGTCTCCCCCATACCCCCAGTATACAATATAACAAGAATAAATACAGTACATGATACGGGTACTATGATAACTAGACTAGAGCTCTGTTAATAGCATAGAAACAATATAACGGGAAACGGGAACAATATAACAGGAACAATATAACAAGAACTATAGAACGGGAACAATAGATGTGGGATTCCACATATCGCATATCAACAGCTCTCATGTCCAGCAACGGGAATATCCATATCAGTAACAGGAAGAATTCATATAACATGAATACGGGAACATGGAACAATAATACATGTAATATGAACGGTGAGTCATATGACAATAAGATAGAAACAATACATGCCTGTACACTCGTGCGGTGAGTGATGTGTGAACATGAGATAACTGTGTATCGAGCATCCATGTAACGATGATCACAATAATAGGAAATGCGGTAGTCCATGCAATGGTATATCCGTGTACCAGTGGAACATATATGTGTATCAATAATCGAGTGACATATCTGTGTATCACTAGTACCTGTAATAACAGTAGTCAGTGTATAAGTAATACTGGGTCCACGTGTCAGGATACTACCAGTGCATGAAATAACGGTATCCCGTGTGATAGGATATCCAAGTCATGGTGTGAACACTAATGGTAGCGTCTTAGCATCTACTCGAGTGTCAACTATTGCTAGTAAGAATAACAAGTCCTATATTCTGACTACGGTAGGTGCCACCAAATTATTATATCTACAGTATCAATTTATTGGATACTTTACTGGTGACAATTTATAATAAATCAGGTGTATGTTAACAATCATGTATGTTATGTATGGTTTAATTATCGAGATTTACCAACAATTATATTTTATCAAACAATAATTTTAATGATTTCTCATACTCACGTTTTATTAAATACGGCAACCAATCAAGATTACTAAACATGATAAAATATAATTTATAAAGAAAAACACTCACAAACTCGCCATGGGAAGGTAGCTCTCTTTCCCACGATCGCAACGGATCCAGAATCGTCCAAATCAGAGTCCGGATGCTCCCGATATCGTCCGAATACTAAATCAGAACAAATAGGGTTAAATATGTAATAACTGAAAATATTCAGGGGGCTATTTGTAATTTTGCAGGGGCCCCAAAGTAATTTCTAATTTTATAGGGGCTAAAATGAAATTATACCTTTAATGGGTCGGGTTTGGGTGTAAACGGGTCGGGTTTGGGTTGAACCCGAAACCCGAACCCACTTGGTCTCCTCCAAGCCCACGGCAGCAGCTGCTGCTGCCGCCCGCGGCTGCTGCGGCCACCCCCGCCCAGCCGCGCGGTGGCGCGGCCACCCCCCCCCCCCGACGCCGGCGCCGCTCCGGCAGTGCTCCGGCGCCGTTTCTGACCATCCAGCGAAAGTGAGAGAGGGAGAGAGGAAGTGGGAGAGGGGAGATGGGGCCCCTCCTCCACCTGTCGGCCCTGCGCGCGCCGGCCGGCCGACGGCGCCGCCGGCACCCGGCCACGGCGCCTGGCCGCCGGTCAGCCTGCCGAGGAAGAGAGATTAAAGCATCACCGACTTTCAAAGAGAGAGGAGAAGGAGTGCGCAGCCCCTTGAGAGATCAGAACCAAAATCAAATCCAGAGAGAGAGTGAGGGAGTGTTTAGAGAGGAGAGAGAGAGAGAGAGGGGAGAGAGAGAGAGAGAGAGAGGAGAAATTGAGAGAAATAGAGAATGAGAAGGGAAGGAGATTTTTAAGGGAGAGAGAGGCGGTGGGTAAAAGTAAGGCGGTGGGGGAAGAAGTCGCTGGAATAAGATGGAAGAAGAAAGAAAAGTAAAAGAAAGATTTTTAAAAAATAATATTTTATTATTAAAATATTAGCCCAATATTTGACCAGCTCCGAACGATGCCCAAAAATTACAAAAAATAGGAAATATTATCCTGAGACTTAAGATGAAGACGGTTTGCAGAAACTCAATCCGGTTTGTAAATTAAAAATCCCGGAAGCTGTCGCCGATACCGGGCGACACCGGTTTTGCCGGATTTTCGATAAATTCAGAAAAATCTCCAAAAATACCCTAAGTTAGATAACACGATTCTAAGACACATGGTGAAAGTCGATTTACAAAATACAACTCCGTTTGGGAAATAAAAATCGTAAGGCCGGTTATCGGTATCGGTCGACACCGACAACAGAGATTTTCCGAAATACTCCAGAAAAATTTCCAAAAAATCCTGAAAATCTCAAATATTAGAAAATGAGTTTTGAAACTGAAATCAGCTCAATCGGACTACTACGAAGGTCAAATCAATTATGTACGTCGTATCGCGGTACTGATACGGTGATACGTACACCGGGGATCAAGGGGTTACAAGTCTTCACTTTTAAATTGGTATCTTACTCCCACTCTTTATGATGAAAAGTACTTTATTTTAATATATGCTAATATTTTTCAATATTGGTATCAATAATCTTAAATTGGTATTATTCTCAATTTGGTATCTTTATTTCAAAATGAGTTGTGTTTACCTAAATATTTGGTTTTTAATTTCAATTTGTATCAAAATTTACAATATATTTCAATTGGTATCAAGAATGTAAAATGTTTCATTTTTAGTTAGTATCATGAATTTACAAGATATTTTCAATTGGTACCAAAAAACATAACATGTTTCACCTTCATTAATATCAAGATTTATTTTGTGGACTTTCAGAAAAAATTATAAATTTGTTTTAAAGTGGTTTCATAATATTTTGATATACATATAGCTTATATGCAATGGAAGCATAACATCTTCTCAGTATATAGATTCATGTTGAGTGCGCTTTTCGTATTGAGGTGCTTGACATCTCTTTGGTATGTAGTACACATGTGTAGGGAAAGCTTAACATCTCCTCTTATTTATTGTATATTATGCTTTATGTGTTTAGGGTCTAGTCATCTCTTTTCATGTAATGCATGTATGCAGGGAGAATTAACTTAACGTCTCTCCTCTTCATGTATGTATATCGCATGTACATCTTTGTTGCTCGTTTTAACTTAACCCCTTTGTTGATGAATTGACAAAAATGGGGAGAGAATTTGAGTTTTTATATGCATGCTTTAATCCATGTTTATGCATATATGAGTTTTTATATGCATGCTTTAATCCATGTTTATGCATATACATTTGTGTTTACCTTATGCACTTCATTGAATATCCTTATTGTTTATGCTATGCATGAGTTAAGGGGGAGCTTATATGAAGTTCAACTTTAATCCATGCATATATAACTCCATGAGTTTTGTCATCATCAAAAAGGGGGAGATTGTTGGCCCAAAGGGCCATCACTCTAGTTTTGATGATGATTAACTCATGTAGTTACAGTATATTGATGATCTTATACTTATTTAGTTTTAGTTATCTATCAAGATCTTAGTAGGTGTGGAGCTTCAACAAAGGTGTTTTGGAGCTTCACGTGTTGATTCAAGAGCTTGCGCATCAAGATCACATCTAGCACTCGATTGGAGTCTAGCTCGTTGGATCGTGTCTGGATCGAGCCATCTTGGAGATAGAGTTCTACAAGAAGGCTTTGGTTTGTATTATTTAGATCTTATGTAAGATAGATAGAGATGATATGCTCAAGTTCACACAACACACACACACACACACACACACACACACACACACACACTAGTTTCTATATGTTTGGTTTTCATTGAACCGGTTTTGGATTTCATATCAAAAACATAGATATAATATCTTCCATGTGTATTGAATTTTATTCATACACTCTATGCTTCAAAAAGAGTTTCAATATCTTATTTTTGTATATATACATGTTTTGGAGAAAACTATTTTTCATTTCAAAAATACAAGTTTTGAAAAATACGGTTTTCGCTTTTAAGCTTAACTTCTAAATCACAAAAATGGTTATAAATATTTGTAATATGTGTTGAATTTTGATCACACATATTTACACTTCAGAGTATTTTAAAGACTTATTTTTGTGAAATTAATATGAATTTATGAGATTTTAATTGAATCAAAAAGACCAGTTTTCATGTCCTTTATCCCTGCCTGTTTTATGCTGGCGGTCGACGGACGGTCGACCAGACCAGTGGTCGGTCGACCGGGCCGGTCGACCGATGTGCACAAGAGCCTGCACGTTTCCAGCCTCTTAGGCCGGTCGACCGCACGGTCGACCGACTGAAGTTCCTTTGCTCTCGGGTAAGGGCGGTCGATCGGGCAGTCGACCGAAGGCTTGGATCGGTCGATCGGGCGGTTGACCGGTGGTAGGCAACGGTTATATTTCGACCGTTGGCCGGTCGACCGGAAGGTCAAAACTGACCATATTTGCTGCCAACAGATATATTTTTTAAAAGCCTATAAATAGGGTTTTCTCTTGGCTGTTTTGTACAATAATTTTAAAAGCTTCTCTTCCAATCTTTCAAAGTGTTTTGCAGCAAATTCAAAAGAAAATTTTGGCTAAAAGTTTTTTATTTGTGTTTTCAAGGGTTGAAAATTCAAAGAAAGAGTCTTTGGAAATTGGGTTTTTGGTTTATACTCTTGATATATATATCTAGTATTTTTCCAAAAATTTTCTTTGAAATTTTATTCTTTCAAACTCCTTGGTTTTTCTCACAACTTGAGCTATTACATCTATCCTATCATAAGGATCCTTTTGTTGGTGAGAAAGAGTAGTTTGTGGTCTTTTAATCACCAAATGATTATTATACTTGTGGCTACACTACCTCTACACTAGAGGAGTGTGATTGAGAAGTTGGGTACTCCCTAGTGATTGTAATCCTTTGTGGATATTCTAGTGAATCGAAAATCCTTATGGGTAAAGGCGGGGACGTAGAGCTGGTGCTCGAACCTCGAAATAAATCTCTGTGTTTTCGATTAGTTTACTTGTGTTTCTTACTCTATTTATTCATTCTTATATTGTCGATTTATACTCTCACAATAAGATTACATTGCGCACCTCAAACTCTTATTTAGAGGAATCACGAGGAAGGAGTTCAGAGCCCTTCACGGGGTATCCGGCTTCCAATCTTTCTTTGAGTGATCGTTATATCATCTCATTTTTAAATTGTGCATTGATTAGCATTCACCTATTCTTCCCCTCTTTAGGTGATTTCAGTGAATTGCTCAAGCTTATACACACACACATAATATTTCAAAATATTTCATGTTAAATAGTTTTAGGTTTTGGAAAATACACGTTTTGGTTTTGGTCTTTAAAGAATATACACTTTGATTTCATGATTAGATTTCGTCAAAACAAATTTACATGGTTTATATGTGTATTAGATTTATCCATACACATTGATGCTTCACAAAGCTTAGAAAAACTTATTAGGTTTTAAGTTTTGTTAAAGTCAAAACTTATTTTTGAGCTTATTGTCAAAAATAAGTATATTTCATCTTCTTTATGTATTGGATCTTATACATACACCCTATGCTTCAAATGAGTTTTAATATCTTATTTTGTATTTGAACAAGTTTTGAAAAAAAATAGATTTTCCATTTCAAAGTTTGTTTTTGAAAAATACGGTTTTTAGTTTAAGCCTTATTTTCTATACCTCAAAAATAATTCAATATGTTTGTAATATGTGTTGATTTTTTGTCACACATATTTGTACTTCAAAGTGTTTCAATGAACTTATTTTTGTGGATTTTTATCGGTTTTAAATAAAATTTTAGGGTTTTACAAGTTAGAATTTCAATCCCTTAAAACCCTATTTCTGGGCTTCTGGCGGTCGACCGGCCGGTCGACCGAATCGACTGATATGACAGCAACATGCACAAGCCCTGGCTTGAGGGCCGGTCGACCGGACAGTCGACCGATCCAGAGAGTTTGTTCTCTAGATCTGGCCGGGTCAACCGAGCGGTCGACCGGCTAGAGAGATCAGCTCTCTGGTTCTTGCCTCGGTCGACCGATAGGTCAATAACCTGGGTGCGGTCGATCTGACAGTCGACCGGCAACCCCAACGATCTGAAAAATGACAGTTGGCCGACCGACAGGTCAATTTGGCCAAAAAATTGAGCTCAACAGCTAGTTTTCTGAGCCCTATAAATTGAGTTTCTCTTGACCAGTTTTTACAACATTTTTGCAAAAGTTTTTGAGCCAAATTTTCTCATCTCTTTTAGAGTTTTTCTTCACATGTTTTTGGGTTAAAACTTCTATATCAAAAGGAGAGTTTTTTAAAGAGTGTTATCTTGTGATTCAAAAGATAATTCTTGAGTTTTCCTCCACAAATTCTATCTCATTTTCTCACACAAGCTTGAGCTTTCCATTTCTATATCTATCCTCTAGGGATCATTTGTTGTGAGAGAGTGTTTTTTGTTAATCAAAGTATAGAGATCACCAAATTTTTATCTTTGCATTTGAGGAGGCGAACTTGCGGGTTCGTATTGTGAAGAGTTTTTGAGGGAGCTCATTGTAGAGGTGCAGTCTTGACAAGCTAGTGTACTTGTGTGTGTTATTCTTGCGAGAACAAGGACTTGCGGGTCCAAGAGTTTTGAGAGAGCTCGTTGTCAGTGTTGCGACACCGAGTGATCTTGCGGGATCGTTTTAGTAAAAATCCTTCATAGTGTTGAAGGCGAGACGTAGAGCAAGTGTGCTCGAACCTTGAAATAAATCTTATGTGCTTACGACTGCTTCTCTCTCCATCTCTCACTTGTGTTTTATATTTTGCATGCTTAAATTGTCTTCATCAATATATGTTTGATATATCTTGTGCTTTATTGATATACATGCTTGGGTTGTTTGTGTGCTCACACTTGTATTTAACCAAGAGAGTCATAGTGCCACCTCAACTCTTAATCTAGGGGAATTTTGAGGAGATAGTTCAGATCCCTTTACTGAAAATTCGGCTACACTCTTTGGTTATACGTTATATGTTTAGCATAATAGTTTTTATTTTGCATAATTAGTTTTTAATTTCGCATTGTTTCGCATTAAATTAGCTAGTCACCTATTCCTCCTTCTAGGTGACCTTCAAGATTTCTACAGGAAGTATTGGTCATGTTGAACGATATTTATCATGATCTTCATGAACAATAACTTCTCATGCGAAAATTATTTTGAAAATATGAAGGTGGATACACAGGGTAGTCAGCAAAATAATCACGCATAAGCCCATCATGAGTACTTACCCTCTCTCTATGTTTGCGGATGCGGCGTGAGGATTTACCCCCGTGATTTGGTTGTGATGCTTCAGCTTCCATTCTCTGAAACATATCATAACAACATATCATCATCGAGCGGCCAACAGTGTCCACCTGATAAATTGAATTATCATTCCCTTCTTCAGCCATTGTTGAGGGGAAAAAAGTGTTTGGGGATGAATTTTGGGAATAGAGGTTGGAATATATTGAATCTCAGAGTTGAGTGATTGTAGAAAGGTTATAAAAATAGAATTTATAAAGAACTGATAAGTTAAGAGATAACGATCCAACTACTGTGATTCAGATACAAGAATCTAATCTGACGACTAGTATTAGAGATAAGATTTTCTGATGATAACATCTTAATGGATAAAATGAAATCCTAACTTTTGGGATTTTTGATTTAATTAAATCAGAGATAAGGTTGATGAGATCTTATCCATGGAGATAAGATGAAATCCCAATTTTTAAGATTTTTTTGAATACTTGAATTTAATTAAATCAGAGATAATTTTTGATGATGACATCCTATCTAATGATAAATGAAACGACCTTACAATATAAGAAAATAATTGAGTCAAAATTCAAATTGTACTATTTATAGTTAATGTTCACAATAAAATGAAGTTCAAAATTTATTTATTTTTAGTCGAAATGTTCACAATTTTTTTAAGATAACATAAATAAAATTAACTTACAAAAACTTAACACATGAAATTTTTTAACACACAATCAAATTAATCAAGTTCAAAGATTAAAGGAATAAAAAATAGAGTACATGTTATCGATGATGCTAAAAATAGAGACTCTCATGAGTTTCTATTTTTGGATGAAAGAAACCCTATTTTGTTTGGAGACATTCAAAACTAGAGACCCTCATTGAGGATGATCTTAGCCGATCCACTCAAGCAACCTTCTTTTACATAAAAAGCATATGAATGAGAAAATTATTCATAAAGCAACAAACTATACGAATTTTAAAATTCAAAATGATTTAGAATCAACATGAATTTTAAGTTAATATTTAACTAAATAGAAACCAGTCCAGCACAAGTGGTCACATGATTTTATAGCGGGAAAAAAAGCTAACTAGAAATCAAAGTTCGGTATAAACATAAGCTTTTAATGAAAAATAGCAAGTAAATCTTGCACAACACACAAAATTGCTAACCATTCTATTTCTTTCCCCTTCTTTTCAGGAAAGTTGCTTACCATTCTGTTTATTCCAACTGTGAGTTTTATTACTATCTATTCGAGTATTATTCACTTGTGTAGAGAATCAATCTGACAACTAATCAAGATCACTGAGATATCAACAATCTAATTGGCCAGGTCGGCAAATATCAGGTGGGAGGTTTTCCGTTCAATAGAACGTTCCTTAATTTAAGAACCACCTTTCAATTTCCTTTCTTGGTTAAAACACCAATTAGACTGAATCTAAGTCAGTCTCGACTGAATCTAAGTCAGTCTCGATATACTGTAAAGTATATCCCCTGTATAAAGGACTTAATCCACTTATACAGTATTTAGAGTGAGGTACGCTTAGAGCGAATCTCCTTAAGACAATTACGTCCCCCGCACTGGTATGGTTAGGCTTTTAGACCCATTCCCCTCGATGCGCAGTTTATACGCTCTCCACTTAAACCTTTAGTAAGCGGATCCGCTAAATTATCCTTTGACGATACAAAGTCAATAGAGATAATTCCATTTGAGAGCAACTGCTTCACGGTATTATGTCTACGACGAATATGTCTAGACTTACCGTTGTATATAACATTTTGTGTCCTAGATATAGCTGCTTGATTATCGCAGTGTATACATATAGCGGGCACTGGCTTTTGCCACAATGGTATATCTTCTAAGAATTGTCGAAGCCATTCTGCTTCTTCTCCTGCCTTATCTAAGGCTATAAATTCCGATTCCATAGTGGAACGGGCAATACATGTTTACTTAGAAGATTTCCATGATACCGCTGCTCCTGCTAGAGTAAATACGTATCCGCTAGTTGATTTTGATTCCTCAGAATCTGCAATCCAATTAGCATCACTGTATCCTTCCAGTACAGGTGGATACTGTCCATATCTCAAGGCATATTCCTTGGTATGTGATACGTAACCCAATACTCGTAGTAGAGCGGAAAAATGTAGATCACTAGGATTACTAGTGTATCTACTTAACTTGCTTACAGCGTAAGCAATATCGGGTCTAGTGCAATTCATCAAATACATTAGACTTCCGATAATCTGCGAATACTCCAACTGGCGTATTCCAGTTCCTGTATTCTTATGAAGGTGGACGTGTGGGAGAAAAGGATTTGTATTCTCCTTTATCCCATGATCCCTGAATCTTTCTATCATCTTATCCACGTAGTGAGATTGAGATAGACTGATTCCATCTGGTGTTCTAGTAATTTTAATTCCTAAAATTACATCAGCAACCCCCAGATCCTTCATGTCAAAACTGTTGGATAACATTCTTTTAGTGGACTTAATAATCTCAATATTAGTCCCAAGTATCAACATGTCGTCTACATAAAGACAAACAATGATACATGCATCTCTAACTGTTTTCGTGTAAACACACTTATCGCATTCATTGATAATGAATCCATCTTTGATCATGACACTATCAAATTTCTCATGCCATTGTTTTGGAGCCTGTTTTAAACCGTATAAGGATTTTACCAATTTACACACCTTGTGTTCTTGGCCCTTGACTTTAAATCCTTCAGGTTGCTCCATATATATCTCTTCACTTAATTCACCATTTAAGAATGCAGTCTTGACATCCATTTGATGGATATCTAAGTTGTGCAATACTGCAATCGCAATCAACATCCGTATGGACGTTATTCTTGTTACTGGTGAATAAGTATCAAAGTAGTCAAGTCCTTCTATTTGTCGATAACCCTTGGCTACTAATCTAGCCTTGTACTTATCGATAGATCCATCGGGTTTTAATTTTCGTTTGAAAATCCACTTACACCCAATTGGTTTACTTCCAGGAGGCAAGTTTACCAATTCCCAAGTATGATTACTTAGTATGGATTCTATTTCGCTATTTATAGTTTCTTTCCACATTTGTACTTCTGGGGTTGACATAGCCTCTTTAAATGTTTGAGGCTTGCTCTCAATAGCGTATGCTATGAAATCTGGACCAAAAGATTTTGAGATTCTAGATCTCTGACTTCTTCTTGGTTCAATTTTCGCATTTACAATTGGTTCCTCGGGGCTTTCGTCCCTGAACGCCATCTCGTGTGTTCTTTTCCCAGAAGTCTTATCTGCTTCCCGTTTGTACGGAAAGATGTCTTCAAAGAACACAGCATCTCGAGATTCGATAATCATGTTTACATGAATATCTGATATTTCTGATTTATGAACCAGAAATCTGTAGGCACTACTATTCAAGGCATAGCCTATGAATACGCAGTCCATAGTTTTTGCTCCCAACTTAGTCTTTTTAGGTAATGGAGCTAGCACTTTTGCAAGGCACCCCCACATTTTGAGATAATGGTAGGAAGGTCTCCTTCCATGCCATAACTCAAATGGTATAAGACCAAGTTTCTTGTGGGGTACTCTATTTAGAATATGATTTGCAGTTAATAGAGCTTCCCCCCACAAGTTCTGCGGAGCTCCAGAACTTACGAGCATGGAATTAACCATCTCCTTCAAAGTTCTGTTCTTCCGTTCAGCAATTCCATTCTGCTGAGGAGTGTATGGTGCTGTAGTTTGATGTATTATACCAAAACTAGCACATAACTCACTAAAATCATTTGATTCATATTCTCCGCCTCTATCGGATTTTAGAATCTTGATTTTCTTGTTGAGTTGATTCTCAACTTCGGCTTTATATGTTGTAAACATATTTATTGCCTCATCCTTACTGTTCAAAAGATACACATAACAGTATCTTGTACAGTCATCGATAAAAGTAATGAAATACTTTTTACCGCCTCTAGTTGGCATAAACTTCAAGTCACATAGATCGCTATGAATTAACCCTAAAGGTTCTGTATTTCGATCTATTGAGTGAAATGAATTTTTAGCCAACTTGGCCGCAACACAAATCTCACACTTGCGAATTTCTTCCAAGTTGAGTTTAGGAATATATCCCAGATTAGACAAGTTTTTCAAAGACTTGTAATTTACATGCCTTAATCTAGCATGCCACAAAATAGGAGACTCAAGCAAATAAACAGAAGATTTTCCTTTTATTAGCTTTGGGTAGAAATACACGGACTTTTTATCAACCACTGCAACATTGGCTTTAAAAAGTCCATCAACAAGATAACCCTTTCCCACATACATCCCTCCCTTAGTAAGTACAAATTTGTCGGATTCAAAGACCATTCTAAATCCTTTCTTACTAAGTATAGATCCAGAGATTAGATTCTTGCGGATGTCTGGAACATGAAGGACATCGTTAAGAGTAAGCTCTTTGCCCGATGTCCACTTCAGGATGACCTTGCCCTTTCCTTCAACCTTTGAGGAAGCTGAATTACCCATGAATAATTGCTCATCTTGCTCTAGCCTTTGATATTCTGAGAATAACAATTTCTCCGAGCAGATGTGCCTAGTAGCTCCCGTGTCTACCCACCAATCTTTGTTATTGGTTGTCAGATTTACTTCTGACACCACAGCTGAAAGACTTGGTGATTCATGGTTGGTCATGTTGGCCTGTGGGTGTCTTTTCTTGTTCTTCTTTAAACGGCTGCGGCATTCATTTGCTTTGTGACCTTCTTTGTTGCAGATGTAACAGGTTCCTTTGAAGCGCATGGTTCTGCCGTCTTGAGCCTTGCCTTTGTACCCCTGGGAAGACTTCTTCCTCTTCAAGCTTTTGGAAGTAGACGCTTTCCCCTTTGAGTCCTCGATCACATTTGCTTTGCTTCGTAGGAGTTCTTGCTGCTCTTTTTCTCGGACTTGCGGTTGTCCTCCTCTATACGAAGCCTCACAATGAGATCCTCCAACTTTAGCTCCTTTCGCTTATACTTCAGGTAGTTCTTGAAGTCTCTCCACGCAGGGGGAGCTTCTCCACGATGGTTGCAACCTGAAAAGTTTCAGGAAGAATCATACCTTCGGCCTCTATCTCGTGCAAGATAAGTTGGAACTCTTGCACCTGACTGATGACAGTCTTGCTATCCACCATTTTGTACTCCAGAAATCGTCCAACGACGAACTTCTTGGTACCAGCATCTTCAGTCTTGTATTTCTTGTCAAGACTGGCCCATAATTTCTTTGCCGTAGTGATTGGACTGTAGACGTTATAAAGAGAGTCATCCAGTCCATTAAGAACATAATTTCGGCAAAGGAAATCACCTTGTGTCCAAGCATCGACTGCAAGGACTGAGTCCCGATCAGTTCCGGGTTCTGGTGGATCCTCCTGCAGGAATTTGGCCAGATGTAGAGTGGTCAAGTAGAAGAGCATCTTTTGTTGCCACCTCTTGAACTCTGTGCCATCAAACTTTCCTGGCTTCTCCGGCTTCGGGTTAGGAAGTGGAGTAGGCATCAAACCTTGGAGCGGTATGTTTGTTGCTTGCTGGAGGTATCTTGATTTGTCTCAGACATTTTTTCTGCAAGTTCAAGCAGAACAGAAGTGAGAAACACTAATTGTCTTAAGATTGTTGGGTATTCTGCTTAACAAGAATCAATCTGACAACTAATCAAGATCACTGAGATATCAACAATCTAATTGGCCAGGTCGGCAAATATCAGGTGGGAGGTTTTCCGTTCAATAGAACGTTCCTTATTTAAGAACCACCTTTCAATTTCCTTCCTTGGTTAAAACACCAATTAGACTGAATCTAAGTCAGTCTCGACTGAATCTAAGTCAGTCTCGATATACTGTAAAGTATATCCCCTGTATAAAGGACTTAATCCACTTATACAGTATTTAGAGTGAGGTACGCTTAGAGCGAATCTCCTTAAGACAATTACGTCCCCCGCACTGGTGCTAACGGGATAATGGACGCTGGTCTCCCAAGATACAACACTCTTTCACGGTATTTGGATAGCACTACCAAATCACCGTACGGTCGAACCGTAGTCAACCAGTACCTTCACAGGATCGTTGAAGCAGCGGTACAAGGACAAATTTCAAACGAATATTTGCCTTTACTCTTCTGGAGGAGCACCCACTGTTGAGGACGAAGGAAGGTTGAAGAATATCTTTCTTCAGAAGTACCAGATTCAGACAACAATTCTTATAAAAGAATATGTTGAATTTTCTGATTCCTCTTTCAGAACAATTTTTCAGAATCTCCGTTGGAAGTTGCTTCGGAAACCGAGTCACTGATTTCCCACTTCCCTTTTTGAGAAGTCACTTCAGAACTCCACTTTCCAATTCAGAATGCAAAACTTAGTTCGCAGTTCAGAATTCAGAGAGAGAGAAGAGAAGTTGTGTTGTCTTGGTGTGTTTCAATTGAGAGTCAGGAGGGCTTTATATAGCCTGCAGGAGGGG
Organism: Agave tequilana; assembly: GCA_038442645.1. NCBI lineage: Eukaryota > Viridiplantae > Streptophyta > Magnoliopsida > Asparagales > Asparagaceae > Agave > Agave tequilana. The sequence goes on along the minus strand of JAVJIF010019077.1, from coordinate 62,582 downwards.
CCAACGGGTTCAAACCCAATGAAAGGTTGCACCCTTTCGACCCAGCAGTCGTGTCTGTTGGCTGCCCAAAAGATGCACCCAACAGTCACAACTGTTGGCAGTCCAACAGTTGCAACTGTTGGTATTCCAACAGTCTTGGAGCGGGTTGGTTCGGATCTGGATACCCATACCCGCAGACCTGATTCAAAAAGAATCAGGCCGGGTAGGGAACCCGAACCCGAAACCAGGACCAGGCCCGAGCCCGGCCCGGCCCGGCACCGGCGCCGGCCGGCCGGCCGACGCCGCCAGCGGCGGCGCGCAGGCGCATGTGCGGGCATAGATCCCTCCCAATCGCGCGCGAAAACTCCAAGTACCCAAAGGGCACGCCCTTTGTTCTCAATTTTCTTTATTTATACACCACAAACTTCCATCCCACGGCCAATGTGGGACTAAATGCTTTAAGCTACCTTTAGTCCCGTTTTGGCTTTGAATTAGGCAATCTTTGGACTTGAATATCTCATTCATTCGAAGTCAGAATTGAACATGTGAATATACCACGTTCATCACCAATGGAAGGAGAACACACTCCAACCATCATCCAGTTGATTCGATCAACGGATCTCGCCATAATTCATCTCGAAGATTCGCCTTTCATATTCTTCAATTCCAACAATCCCCCACAATGAATGGAGATTCAAGGAATGACACACAAAGAGACTGACTCTATTGTGAAAGGTACTTGAGAAAAGAAACTGCATAAGGATAGGTGAACTAGGTCTTGAACCTTCCATAGCGAAAGCTTTATCAGACTTACTGGCTAATCAGTGAACTAGGTCTTGAACTGTTAGCCGTTAGTGTAAGCCAAGTCAACAAGCTTCACACAGTAACTTTCCAAATCAACTTTGGTTCTCGGTTGTGTCCGTTTTGGCCCTGGACATTCTTGGTTTCAGAGAGTATCTTTAGGGAATAACAGCCTCCATAGAAATCCCAAAGAGCCGACCCAACTCTATACTCACATAGGTGATGGACCTATTAAGAGTAGTCTACTCTACTCCACTTGTTTAGTAACAAGATATAGGCATCATTAGAAGCGTTAAGCTTATCCTTAACCCACTTGTAGAAAAGCACTTATGTGCACCATAGGAATGGATTGGAGTCAAGCTCCCAAGTGCTTACTTATTGAGTCAATCATAACTAGTTTTTCCTCTTGAACTTAGTCCGTGGGATCTCCAGTCGCTAAGTGAGGTTTCCATTAAGCTGACTCGGTAAGGTTAGGCTTTTAGACCCATTCCCCTCGATGCGCAGTTTATACGCTCTCCACTTAAACCTTTAGTAAGCGGATCCGCTAAATTATCCTTTGACGATACAAAGTCAATAGAGATAATTCCATTTGAGAGCAACTGCTTCACGGTATTATGTCTACGACGAATATGTCTAGACTTACCGTTGTATATAACATTTTGTGCCCTAGATAAAGCTGCTTGATTATCGCAGTGTATACATATAGCGGGCACTGGCTTTTGCCACAATGGTATATCTTCTAAGAATTGTCGAAGCCATTCTGCTTCTTCTCCTGCCTTATCTAAGGCTATGAATTCCGATTCCATAGTGGAACGGGCAATACATGTTTGCTTAGAAGATTTCCATGATACCGCTGCTCCTGCTAGAGTAAATACGTATCCGCTAGTTGATTTTGATTCCTCAGAATCTGCAATCCAATTAGCATCACTGTATCCTTCCAGTACAGGTGGATACTGTCCATATCTCAAGGCATATTCCTGGTATGTGATACGTAACCCAATACTCGTAGTAGAGCGGTAAAATGTAGATCACTAGGATTACTAGTGTATCTACTTAACTTGCTTACAGCGTAAGCAATATCGGGTCTAGTGCAATTCATCAAATACATTAGACTTCCGATAATCTGCGAATACTCCAACTGGCGTATTCCAGTTCCTGTATTCTTATGAAGGTGGACGTGTGGGAGAAAAGGATTTGTATTCTCCTTTATCCCATGATCCCTGAATCTTTCTATCATCTTATCCACGTAGTGAGATTGAGATAGACTGATTCCATCTGGTGTTCTAGTAATTTTAATTCCTAAAATTACATCAGCAACCCCCAGATCCTTCATGTCAAAACTGTTGGATAACATTCTTTTAGTGGACTTAATAATCTCAATATTAGTCCCAAGTATCAACATGTCGTCTACATAAAGACAAACAATGATACATGCATCTCCAACTGTTTTCGTGTAAACACACTTATCGCATTCATTGATAGTGAATCCATCTTTGATCATGACACTATCAAATTTCTCATGCCATTGTTTTGGAGCCTATTTAAACCGTATAAGGATTTTACCAATTTACACACCTTGTGTTCTTGGCCCTTGACTTTAAATCCTTCAGGTTGCTCCATATATATCTCTTCACTTAATTCACCATTTAAGAATGCAGTCTTGACATCCATTTGATGGATATCTAAGTTGTGCAATACTGCAATCGCAATCAACATCCGTATGGACGTTATTCTTGTTACTGGTGAATAAGTATCGAAGTAGTCAAGTCCTTCTATTTGCCGATAACCTTGGCTACTAATCTAGCCTTGTACTTATCGATAGATCCATCGGGTTTTAATTTTCGTTTGAAAATCCACTTACACCCAATTGGTTACTTCCAGGAGGCAAGTTTACCAATTCCCAAGTATGATTACTTAGTATGGATTCTATTTCGCTATTTATAATTTCTTTCCACATTTGTACTTCTGGGGTTGACATAGCCTCTTTAAATGTTTGAGGCTTGCTCTCAATAGCGTATGCTATGAAATCTGGACCAAAAGATTTTGAGATTCTAGATCTCTGACTTCTTCTTGGTTCAATTTTCGCATTTACAATTGGTTCCTCGGGGCTTTCGTCCCTGAACGCCATCTCGTGTGTTCTTTTCCCAGAAGTCTTATCTGCTTTCCGTTTGTACGGAAAGATGTCTTCAAAGAACACAGCATCTCGAGATTCGATAATCATGTTTACATGAATATCTGATATTTTGATTTATGAACCAGAAATCTGTAGGCACTACTATTCAAGGCATAGCCTATGAATACGCAGTCCATAGTTTTTGCTCCCAACTTAGTCTTTTTAGGTAATGGAGCTAGCACTTTTGCAAGGCACCCCCACATTTTGAGATAATGGTAGGAAGGTCTCCTTCCATGCCATAACTCAAATGGTATAAGACCAAGTTTCTTGTGGGGTACTCTATTTAGAATATGATTTGCAGTTAATAGAGCTTCCCCCCACAAGTTCTGCGGAGCTCCAGAACTTACGAGCATGGAATTAACCATCTCCTTCAAAGTTCTGTTCTTCCGTTCAGCAATTCCATTCTGCTGAGGAGTGTATGGTGCTGTAGTTTGATGTATTATACCAAAACTAGCACATAACTCACTAAAATCATTTGATTCATATTCTCCGCCTCTATCGGATTTTAGAATCTTGATTTTCTTGTTGAGTTGATTCTCAACTTCGGCTTTATATGTTGTAAACATATTTATTGCCTCATCCTTACTGTTCAAAAGATACACATAACAGTATCTTGTACAGTCATCGATAAAAGTAATGAAATACTTTTTACCGCCTCTAGTTGGCATAAACTTCAAGTCACATAGATCGCTATGAATTAACCCTAAAGGTTCTGTATTTCGATCTATTGAGTGAAATGAATTTTTAGCCAACTTGGCCGCAACACAAATCTCACACTTGCGAATTTCTTCCAAGTTGAGTTTAGGAATATATCCCAGATTAGACAAGTTTTTCAAAGACTTGTAATTTACATGCCCTAATCTAGCATGCCACAAAATAGGAGACTCAAGCAAATAAACAGAAGATTTTCCTTTTATTAGCTTTGGGTACAAATACACGGACTTTTTATCAACCACTGCAACATTGGCTTTAAAAAGTCCATCAACAAGATATCCCTTTCCCACATACATCCCTCCCTTAGTAAGTACAAATTTGTCGGATTCAAAGACCATTCTAAATCCTTTCTTACTAAGTATAGATCCAGAGATTAGATTCTTGCGGATGTCTGGAACATGAAGGACATCGTTAAGAGTAAGCTCTTTGCCCGATGTCCACTTCAGGATGACCTTGCCCTTTCCTTCAACCTTTGAGGAAGCTGAATTACCCATGAATAATTGCTCATCTTGCTCTAGCCTTTGATATTCTGAGAATAACAATTTCTCCGAGCAGATGTGCCTAGTAGCTCCCGTGTCTACCCACCAATCTTTGTTATTGGTTGTCAGATTTACTTCTGACACCACAGCTGAAAGACTTGGTGATTCATGGTTGGTCATGTTGGCCTGTGGGTGGCTTTTCTTGTTCTTCTTTAAACGGCTGCGGCATTCATTTGCTTTGTGACCTTCTTTGTTGCAGATGTAACAGGTCCCTTTGAAGCGCATGGTTCTGCCGTCTTGAGCCTTGCCTTTGTACCCCTGGGAAGACTTCTTCCTCTTCAAGCTTTTGGAAGTAGACGCTTTCCCCTTTGAGTCCTCGATCACATTTGCTTTTGCTTCGTAGGAGTTCTTGCTGCTCCTTTTCTCGGACTTGCGGTTGTCCTCCTCTATACGAAGCCTCACAATGAGATCCTCCAACTTTAGCTCCTTTCGCTTATGCTTCAGGTAGTTCTTGAAGTCTCTCCACGCAGGGGGGAGCTTCTCCACGATGGTTGCAACCTGAAAAGTTTCAGGAAGAATCATACCTTCGGCCTCTATCTCGTGCAAGATAAGTTGAAACTCTTGCACCTGACTGATGACAGTCTTGCTATCCACCATTTTGTACTCCAGAAATCGTCCAACGACGAACTTCTTGGTACCAGCATCTTCAGTCTTGTATTTCTTGTCAAGACTGGCCCATAATTTCTTTGCCGTAGTGATTGGACTGTAGACGTTATAAAGAGAGTCATCCAGTCCATTAAGAACATAATTTCGGCAAAGGAAATCACCTTGTGTCCAAGCATCGACTGCAAGGACTGAGTCCCGATCAGTTCTGGGTTCTGGTGGATCCTCCTGCAGGAATTTGGCCAGATGTAGAGTGGTCAAGTAGAAGAGCATCTTCTGTTGCCACCTCTTGAACTCTGTGCCATCAAACTTTCCTGGCTTCTCCGGCTTCGGGTTAGGAAGTGGAGTAGGCATCAAACCTTGGAGCGGTATGTTTGTTGCCTTGCTGGAGGTATCTTGATTTGTCTCAGACATTTTTTCTGCAAGTTCAAGCAGAACAGAAGTGAGAAACACTAATTGTCTTAAGATTGTTGGGTATTCTGCTTAACAAGAATCAATCTGACAACTAATCAAGATCATTGAGATATCAACAATCTAATTGGCCAGGTCGGCAAATATCAGGTGGGAGGTTTTCCGTTCAATAGAACGTTCCTTAATTTAAGAACCACCTTTCAATTTCCTTCCTTGGTTAAAACACCAATTAGACTGAATCTAAGTCAGTCTCAACTGAATCTAAGTCAGTCTCGATATACTGTAAAGTATATCCCCTGTATAAAGGACTTAATCCACTTATACAGTATTTAGAGTGAGGTACGCTTAGAGCGAATCTCCTTAAGACAATTACGTCCCCCGCACTGGTGCTAACGGGATAATGGACGCTGGTCTCCCAAGATACAACACTCTTTCACGGTATTTGGATAGCACTACCAAATCACCGTACGGTCGAACCGTAGTCAACCAGTACCTTCACAGGATCGTTGAAGCAGCGGTACAAGGACAAATTTCAAACGAATATTTGCCTTTACTCTTCTGGAGGAGCACCCACTGTTGAGGACGAAGGAAGGTTGAAGAATATCTTTCTTCAGAAGTACCAGATTCAGACAACAATTCTTATAAAAGAATATGTTGAATTTTCTGATTCCTCTTTCAGAACAATTTTTCAGAATCTCCGTTGGAAGTTGCTTCGGAAACTGAGTCACTGATTTCCCACTTCCCTTTTTGAGAAGTCACTTCAGAACTCCACTTTCAATTTCAGAATGCAAAACTTAGTTCGCAGTTCAGAATTCAGAGAGAGAGAAGAGAAGTTGTTGTTGTCTTGGTGTGTTTCAATTGAGAGTCAGGAGGGCTTTATATAGCCTGCAGGAGGGGCCAACGGGTTCAAACCCAATGAAAGGTTGCACCCTTTCGACCCAGCAGTCGTGTCTGTTGGCTGCCCAAAAGATGCACCCAACAGTCACAACTGTTGGCAGTCCAACAGTTGCAACTGTTGGTATTCCAACAGTCTTGGAGCGGGTTGGTTCGGATCCGGATACCCATACCCGCAGACCTGATTCAAAAAGAACCAGGCCGGGTAGGGAACCCGAACCCGAAACCAGGCCCAGGCCCAGGCCCGGCCCGGCATCGGCACCGGCGCCGGCCGGCCGGCCGCCGCCGCCAGCGGCGGCGCGCGCGCATGTGCGGGCATAGATCCCTCCCAATCGCGCGCGAAAACTCCAAGTACCCAAAGGGCACGCCCTTTGTTCTCAATTTTCTTTATTTATACACCACAAACTTCCATCCCACGGCCAATGTGGGACTAAATGCTTTAAGCTACCTTTAGTCCCATTTTGGCTTTGAATTAGGCAATCTTTGGACTTGAATATCTCATTCATTCGAAGTCGGAATTGAACATGTGAATATACCACGTTCATCACCAATGGAAGGAGAACACACTCCAACCATCATCCAGTTGATTCGATCAACGGATCTCGCCATAATTCATCTCGAAGATTCGCCTTTCATATTCTTCAATTCCAACAATCCCCCACAATGAATGGAGATTCAAGGAATGACACACAAAGAGACTGACTCTATTGTGAAAGGTACTTGAGAAAAGAAACTGCATAAGGATAGGTGAACTAGGTCTTGAACCTTCCATAGCGAAAGGTTTATCGGACTTACTGGCTAATCAGTGAACTAGGTCTTGAACTGTTAGCCGTTAGTGTAAGCCAAGTCAACAAGCTTCACACAGTAACTTTCCAAATCAACTTTGGTTCTCGGTTGTGTCCGTTTTGGCCCTGGACATTCTTGGTTTCAGAGAGTATCTTTAGGGAATAACAGCCTCCATAGAAATTCCCAAAGAGCCGACCCAACTCTATACTCACATAGGTGATGGACCTATTAAGAGTAGTCTACTCTACTCCACTTGTTTAGTAACAAGATATAGGCATCATTAAAAGCGTTAAGCTTATCCTTAACCCACTTGTAGAAAAGCACTTATGTGCACCATAGGAATGGATTGGAGTCAAGCTCCCAAGTGCTTACTTGCTGAGTCAATCATAACTAGTTTTTCCTCTTGAACTTAGTCCGTGGGATCTCCAGTCGCTAAGTGAGGTTTCCATTAAGCTGACTCGGTATGGTTAGGCTTTTAGACCCATTCCCCTCGATGCGCAGTTTATACGCTCTCCACTTAAACCTTTAGTAAGCGGATCCGCTAAATTATCCTTTGACGATACAAAGTCAATAGAGATAATTCCATTTGAGAGCAACTGCTTCACGGTATTATGTCTACGACGAATATGTCTAGACTTACCGTTGTATATAACATTTTGTGCCCTAGATATAGCTGCTTGATTATCGCAGTGTATACATATAGCGGGCACTGGCTTTTGCCACAATGGTATATCTTCTAAGAATTGTCGAAGCCATTCTGCTTCTTCTCCTGCCTTATCTAAGGCTATGAATTCCGATTCCATAGTGGAACGGGCAATACATGTTTGCTTAGAAGATTTCCATGATACCGCTGCTCCTGCTAGAGTAAATACGTATCCGCTAGTTGATTTTGATTCCTCAGAATCTGCAATCCAATTAGCATCACTGTATCCTTCCAGTACAGGTGGATACTGTCCATATCTCAAGGCATATCCTTGGTATGTGATACGTAACCCAATACTCGTAGTAGAGCGGTAAAATGTAGATCACTAGGATTACTAGTGTATCTACTTAACTTGCTTACAGCGTAAGCAATATCGGGTCTAGTGCAATTCATCAAATACATTAGACTTCTGATAATCTGCGAATACTCCAACTGGCGTATTCCAGTTCCTGTATTCTTATGAAGGTGGACGTGTGGGAGAAAAGGATTTGTATTCTCCTTTATCCCATGATCCTTGAATCTTTCTATCATCTTATCCACGTAGTGAGATTGAGATAGACTGATTCCATCTGGTGTTCTAGTAATTTTAATTCCTAAAATTACATCAGCAACCCCCAGATCCTTCATGTCAAAACTGTTGGATAACATTCTTTTAGTGGACTTAATAATCTCAATATTAGTCCCAAGTATCAACATGTCGTCTACATAAAGACAAACAATGATACATGCATCTCCAACTGTTTTCGTGTAAACACACTTATCGCATTCATTGATAGTGAATCCATCTTTGATCATGACACTATCAAATTTCTCATGCCATTGTTTTGGAGCCTATTTTAAACCGTATAAGGATTTTACCAATTTACACACCTTGTGTTCTTGGCCCTTGACTTTAAATCCTTCAGGTTGCTCCATATATATCTCTTCACTTAATTCACCATTTAAGAATGCAGTCTTGACATCCATTTGATGGATATCTAAGTTGTGCAATACTGCAATCGCAATCAACATCCGTATGGACGTTATTCTTGTTACTGGTGAATAAGTATCAAAGTAGTCAAGTCCTTCTATTTGTCGATAACCCTTGGCTACTAATCTAGCCTTGTACTTATCGATAGATCCATCGGGTTTAATTTTCGTTTGAAAATCCACTTACACCCAATTGGTTTACTTCCAGGAGGCAAGTTTACCAATTCCCAAGTATGATTACTTAGTATGGATTCTATTTCGCTATTTATAGTTTCTTTCCACATTTGTACTTCTGGGGTTGACATAGCCTCTTTAAATGTTTGAGGCTTGCTCTCAATAGCGTATGCTATGAAATCTGGACCAAAAGATTTTGAGATTCTAGATCTCTGACTTCTTCTTGGTTCAATTTCCGCATTTACAATTGGTTCCTCGGGGCTTTCGTCCCTGAACGCCATCTCGTGTGTTCTTTTCCCAGAAGTCTTATCTGCTTCCCGTTTGTACGGAAAGATGTCTTCAAAGAACACAGCATCTCGAGATTCGATAATCATGTTTACATGAATATCTGATATTTCTGATTTATGAACCAGAAATCTGTAGGCACTACTATTCAAGGCATAGCCTATGAATACGCAGTCCATAGTTTTTGCTCCCAACTTAGTCTTTTTAGGTAATGGAGCTAGCACTTTTGCAAGGCACCCCCACGTTTTGAGATAATGGTAGGAAGGTCTCCTTCCATGCCATAACTCAAATGGTATAAGACCAAGTTTCTTGTGGGGTACTCTATTTAGAATATGATTTGCAGTTAATAGAGCTTCCCCCCACAAGTTCTGCGGAGCTCCAGAACTTACGAGCATGGAATTAACCATCTCCTTCAAAGTTCTGTTCTTCCGTTCAGCAATTCCATTCTGCTGAGGAGTGTATGGTGCTGTAGTTTGATGTATTATACCAAAACTAGCACATAACTCACTAAAATCATTTGATTCATATTCTCCGCCTCTATCGGATTTTAGAATCTTGATTTTCTTGTTGAGTTGATTCTCAACTTCGGCTTTATATGTTGTAAACATATTTATTGCCTCATCCTTACTGTTCAAAAGATACACATAACAGTATCTTGTACAGTCATCGATAAAAGTAATGAAATACTTTTTACCGCCTCTAGTTGGCATAAACTTCAAGTCACATAGATCGCTATGAATTAACCCTAAAGGTTCTGTATTTCGATCTATTGAGTGAAATGAATTTTTAGCCAACTTGGCCGCAACACAAATCTCACACTTGCGAATTTCTTCCAAGTTGAGTTTAGGAATATATCCCAGATTAGACAAGTTTTTCAAAGACTTGTAATTTACATGCCCTAATCTAGCATGCCACAAAATAGGAGACTCAAGCAAATAAACAGAAGATTTTCCTTTTATTAGCTTTGGGTACAAATACACGGACTTTTTATCAACCACTGCAACATTGGCTTTAAAAAGTCCATCAACAAGATAACCCTTTCCCACATACATCCCTCCCTTAGTAAGTACAAATTTGTCGGATTCAAAGACCATTCTAAATCCTTTCTTACTAAGTATAGATCCAGAGATTAGATTCTTGCGGATGTCTGGAACATGAAGGACATCATTAAGAGTAAGCTCTTTGCCCGATGTCCACTTCAGGATGACCTTGCCCTTTCCTTCAACCTTTGAGGAAGCTGAATTACCCATGAATAATTGCTCATCTTGCTCTAGCCTTTGATATTCTGAGAATAACAATTTCTCCGAGCAGATGTGCCTAGTAGCTCCCGTGTCTACCCACCAATCTTTGTTATTGGTTGTCAGATTTACTTCTGACACCACAGCTGAAAGACTTGGTGATTCATGGTTGGTCATGTTGGCCTGTGGGTGGCTTTTCTTGTTCTTCTTTAAACGGCTGCGGCATTCATTTGCTTTGTGACCTTCTTTGTTGCAGATGTAACAGGTCCCTTTGAAGCGCATGGTTCTGCCGTCTTGAGCCTTGCCTTTGTACCCCTGGGAAGACTTCTTCCTCTTCAAGCTTTTGGAAGTAGACGCTTTCCCCTTTGAGTCCTCGATCACATTTGCTTTTGCTTCGTAGGAGTTCTTGCTGCTCCTTTTCTCGGACTTGCGGTTGTCCTCCTCTATACGAAGCCTCACAATGAGATCCTCCAACTTTAGCTCCTTTCGCTTATGCTTCAGGTAGTTCTTGAAGTCTCTCCACGCAGGGGGGAGCTTCTCCACGATGGTTGCAACCTGAAAAGTTTCAGGAAGAATCATACCTTCGGCCTCTATCTCGTGCAAGATAAGTTGGAACTCTTGCACCTGACTGATGACAGTCTTGCTATCCATCATTTTGTACTCCAGAAATCGTCCAACGACGAACTTCTTGGTACCAGCATCTTCAGTCTTGTATTTCTTGTCAAGACTGGCCCATAATTTCTTTGTCGTAGTGATTGGACTGTAGACGTTATAAAGAGAGTCATCCAGTCCATAAGAACATAATTTCGGCAAAGGAAATCACCTTGTGTCCAAGCATCGACTGCAAGGACTGAGTCCCGATCAGTTCCGGGTTCTGGTGGATCCTCCTGCAGGAATTTGGCCAGATGCAGGAATTTGGCCAGAAGAGCATCTTCTGTTGCCACCTCTTGAACTCTGTGCCATCAAACTTTCCTGGCTTCTCCGGCTTCGGGTTAGGAAGTGGAGTAGGCATCAAACCTTGGAGCGGTATGTTTGTTGCCTTGCTGGAGGTATCTTGATTTGTCTCAGACATTTTTTCTGCAAGTTCAAGCAGAACAGAAGTGAGAAACACTAATTGTCTTAAGATTGTTGGGTATTCTGCTTAACAAGAATCAATCTGACAACTAATCAAGATCACTGAGATATCAACAATCTAATTGGCCAGGTCGGCAAATATCAGGTGGGAGGTTTTCCGTTCAATAGAACGTTCCTTAATTTAAGAACCACCTTTCAATTTCCTTCCTTGGTTAAAACACCAATTAGACTGAATCTAAGTCAGTCTCGACTGAATCTAAGTCAGTCTCGATATACTGTAGTCCCGTTTTGGCTTTGAATTAGGCAATCTTGGACTTGAATATCTCATTCATTCGAAGTCGGAATTGAACATGTGAATATACCACGTTCATCACCAATGGAAGGAGAACACACTCCAACCATCATCCAGTTGATTCGATCAACGGATCTCACCATAATTCATCTCGAAGATTCGCCTTTCATATTCTTCAATTCCAACATCACTTACATAAGAACTACTGAAAATAAATATCTTTGCATATGCAATTAGTTAAATATATGGAAACCACAAAAATAAAACGTGAATTATAAAAGACTTGTACATTCTTGAGATATGAGACAGACCAGACTGTGTCAGACATGAGATGTTATGATATATGAGACAGACAAGAGATATGAGTTGATTAACCGACTCAGTTTCTCATATATATATTTCATCAGGATCCAAGTCATCTCCACGTCAAACTCGAACAAATATATATATATATGGGGTTACTGTACCTCAGCCGACGGCTGAGAGAGTTTCTCAGCCGGTGGTGACGTGACTGAATATATGCCACACACCAGTCACAGAGTGTAGGCATCAAAAAAATCAAAAAAATCCCGCCTAAAGAATTGTGAATCAAATTGACAAAAATACCCCTTTTTTTACTTCTAAACTAGCATAAACTCATCCACAAACAAAATTCACCTAAAAAATTTGTAATTTACAGAGAATTTTCAGTTGAATATATCTACAGTTATAAAATTCCTAATTTTCAGTTGAATTTTCAGTTGGATCAAGATAATGTGAAATAAACAGCAGCATTGAATAGTAAAAAACATGTTTGAAACATAAAAAACTGTTATTTTTTATTTAATTTTTTTATTATTTTATTTCGTGTTATTTTCAACTAATATAGGTTTAATAAAAGAAACTGAAATGAATAGAAAAATGAAATTTAATGTGGGGCAACCGTATATTGATTTTTCTATTACAAATGTACAGTGTAAAAAAATAATGAAATACAATAGTTAATCTTTTCGCATTCCTTATCCACAAAAATTTCATAACAGACGAAACATGATATCGTTCAGCACATTCTGACCATTTTACAAAGTCTGCGATCATAGTCGAGTCATAGCATAATAAAACTTTCGAACATTACGACCATGGTCGCAGACATAATATAATATAACTTTCAATTTATATGACGACTGCGACACTAGTCGCAGTAATAGTATAACAAAACTTTCTATCACTACGACCATAGTCGCACACTTAATATAATATAACTTTCAATTTTATATCACGTCTGCGACCCTAATCGCATACCTTATTCGCATAAAAAAAAACAGACGAAACATGCTATCGTTCAGCACTGCGACCTCGTTCAACACTGCGACCACAGTCGCTATCTTTTTTCGCATGCCTTATGTAACAGATTTTTGATAATTTACAAATTAGATTAGCCATGCGACCCTGAGATCAGTCCGCGTAATTCACATCTTATAAAATACTATATTAATTACTCTAAATTAAATGAAGTAATTAATATTCTATCTGCCGTGATACAACAACAGTCTCGAAAAAAGAGATGCACTAATATTAATCTCGATAAAGGAAAGATGTGCACCATACGTAATCTAACGATATAAGCAAAACATTCTATAAAAAGTTAATTTGTACTTCACGTAATAAACCTCTAGAAAAAAGGAACTCTTCGGATTCTCCCGCCATAACTCTTCAATTAAATATTTAATTTATTTACCACTTCTTCCAATACTCAACCGTCACCTATAACAATTATTATTACTATTCATGTTCATTCACATTATTGACTTTTTTTATAGTGCTTGTAACTAATATATTATCTCATATCTAAAAACTATATTCAAGAAAACAATTCATTCTTGAATCATGTCTTCCCCATCTTCTTCCTCTAAATAGTCAGATTTCAACTTCAATCATTCACCCACCGGTCCTCTTTCTTCAGGGTATTCTAGTGAATCTGATACCAGTCTGGACTTCACTCCTTTTTACTATCTCACTACATCAAATAATATTTTATCTGATCCTCCTCTTCATGAGGATAATGAAGTTTTCATGGGGCTTAGTGAGGAGGAAATTATTCCTCTGCCACTTGACGGAGACATGCTTGATGAAAGCATGTCCTCTGATGCTGGAGGCTCGCTTCCTTTGAGCATATCTTTAACAGGTTCTTCTCGACACGGATCGGACGAAGAGCTTGATAGAGACGGTCCATTCTGGGAGTTTATCGATGAACCAAAAAACCCTCAAAAAGAGGAAGATGATAAGGAAATCAGTGATGAACAGGAAGACGAGGAGAATGAAGACGATGAATCTGCTTATGATGGTGATGACGACGAGGATTAGGATTTCCTGATCTTCTGATATCCAACGTTATTTTGTCTTCTTTTAATAGCTTTTAATGTTTTTTTTTGTAAGGTTTCTTTCTGACCATATTATGTTATAAATAAAATTTACTTCTATCTGTAAAATAATCTTTCATATTTTTAGAGTACATATAAAGTATACCGTATAGTTATTATTTCTGTATCTTATCTGCGATAATGGTCGCAGTACTCATATAATAATTACATATGAAACTGCGACCACGGTCGTTGTCCAGTCATAAACAGTTTGATCGTTTTGCAATACAGATAATACTGCGAACATGATCGCAATCCTCTCAAATCAGTATATTTCATTGTATATTTCACTGTATATCACAAATTAGAAAACTGTGACTGCTGTTCTTAAAGACTGCGACCATAGTCGCAGTCCTACTTCGTATGCAATAAGTAAAAAAATTTCGTAGTTTATAGGCAGCTGAGACAATAGTTACAGTGAAGAGCAAATATATAAAATCACACGTAAACTGCGACTATAGTATCAATCCTTAGTCACCGTTATTACATTTATCATCCAAAAAAATGCTGTAGTGAATACTGCGACCATAGTCGCAGTGTCCTTGATCGCATGCAATATGTAAAAATAAATTTAATAGTTTATAGGCGGCCACTACGACCTTAGGCGCATTCCTAAAATATATAATATCTGCGTAAAAAAAATTTAAAACTATTGAGAAATTATTTTATTGACAACTACGAGCTTAGGCGCATTTCTAAAATATATAATATCTGCGTAAACAAAAAAATTAATATAGAAGCATTCACATTAGTTTCATGATTTGATGAAGTTGGTCGCAGTTTGGCCGCAGTTATAAAAGATAATTGTGACAATATTGACTAACGTCAGAAATATAAAAAAATAATAAACTATACAGATCCACTATCTTTTACCGTAGGGCATTTAGTAATTTCAACTGTTTCAATAGGCGGGGCGTCCTTTCTAGTGTGGCTAATAATGTGCCACGTAACCGCAGGCTGAGAGGGTCTCTCAGCCGTCGGCTGATATACATTTTCTCTCTCTCTCTCTCTCTCTCTCTATATATATATATATATATATATATATATATATATATATATATATATATATATATGGGGTTACTGTACCTCAGTCTGCGGCTGAGAGAGCTCTCTCAGCCGGCGGGACGTGGCAACATCAGATCCACAAATCTGTCATAAATTTTGGCGGACAAAAACCTGAACAATCCCGCCTAATTTAATGTCAGTCACCTCAACATTGTATTTTCCGAAAATACCCTCACTCACAACTTTTTACCTAATGTAAAAACATTTCCTTTTATTTTTACCATGGTCGCAGTATTTTTTGAAAAAGCGATGTATATGTATGCGACCTTGCTAATATTTTTTAAGCCAAAATTTTTTTCATACACTATTTGTCGAACTCGTTCGCAGTAGTTAAAATTATAGTTGCAGATCTGTTCGACTTAGATCGTAGAGTTTTAAATTTTTTTTTTGGTCTTTTATTTTATACGAATGCGACGTTGGTCGCAGTATATGAAAGGTCCTTTTTTTATTACATACTGCGACATGGGTCGCAGTTGTCTCAATATGCGTTGTAGTGTCCTGCGACCATGGTCGCAGTGTATTTAACGTCATTTTTTTGATTCCCGGGTCGCAGTTGATTATGTTTGCACTGTAGTCTTATGCAACCTTGGTCGCAGTGTCGACCCGGGTCGCAGTTGTTTATGTTTGCACTGTATACTTATGCGACCATGGTCGCAGTGTCAACCCTGGTCGCAGTTGTTTATGTTTGTACTGTATACTTATGCGACCTTGGTCGCATTATTGACCCTGGTCGCAGTTGTTTATGTTTGCACTGTAGATGATTGCGACCTTGGTCGCAGTGTAGACCATGGTCGTAGATGTCTATATTTGCACTGTAAACTTATGCGACCTTGGTCGCAATGTCGTTCATTGTTTACATTTGCACTGTAAATAATTTAAAAATAATAACCTAAATCCTATAAAGAGCGGCAAAAAAATGGGGAAAATAATAATAAATAATAACCTAAATCTGACAACGAGCGGTCCAAAAATTGCCTTGTGGGCAAATAATAATAAACAATAACGAAAGTTACCGAAAGAGTAGCTTTTCATAAGGGGTATTTAGTAATTTAACTTCTTCCTATAAGCGGGCCGCAAGTTAGTGGGGTGACTAAATTGAGCCACGTCACCGCAGGCTGAGAGAGTTCTCTCAGCCGCAGGCTGATATACATTTTTCTATATATATATATATATATATATATATATATATATATTATATATATAATATATATATATATATATATATTGAAAAATGTACCTCAGCTGACAGCTGAGAGAGACTCTCTCAACTGTCACTTTAAAATGGTCGCAAACTTACTACAACATGGTGCCAGTCCACTGTAAGATAGTCGCAATCCTAAAAAATCATATATTTTCAGTATATTTAGGATTGCGACCATGGTAGCAGTCCTCAGAAAAAAAACTACGACCTTGGTCGCAATCTTCAAAGAAACACTGCGGCCTTGATCGTATTTCTTAGAAAAGACTGCGATCATGGCTGCAGTCCTCATAAAAACACTGCGACTTAATCACAGTTATCATATAAAACTGCGACCATGGTACTAGCAGCCAAAATTGTGGTTAAAATTAAGTCACGAAGCGCCAGCTGAGAGAATCTCTCAGCTGTCGGCTGAGGTACATTTCCCTCATATATATATATATATATATATATATATATATATATATATATATATATATATATATATATGGAGTTATTGTACCTCAATTGACGGCTGAAAGAGTGTCTCAGCCGGCGGGACGTGGCAACATAATAGCCACGAAATTGACATTAATTTTGGCGGACAAAAACCAGAGAAATCCTGCCTAAATTACTATCAGTTACCTCAATAGTGTCTTTGACGAAAATACCGTCCCTCACAAATTTTTACCTTATGTAAAACATTTCCTTTCAAAAAAATTTACAGATCTAAATTTCAGTTGATCACTCTGAAGAGATTAGTTCTATTGTTTCACAAAATTTCTTAGTTTTTTAAAAATATATTTGCTACATATGGCGCCAAAGAAATCATCCGCGGAAAAAGGTAATGGGGAAACAAAAGCAAATTTTTAGGTTTTGTAGATTTTAATAGTTATATTTTTTTTCCAGATTTGATTCCGTTTCTTTCAGTTTTTTTGAAAACTTGCGACAATGGTCGCAAATAAGAGAGAGATTCGCAAACTTGAGATCATGAATAACTTCTTAAATTTATAAATTTTGTAACACAGCGACAAAAGGTCCAATTTTTTTCTAATTTTTTCATTCCCTTTTCGTCGACCTGGGTCGCAGTTGTTTGAATTAGCGTTGTAGATGTATGCGACCTTGGTCGTACCGTTTTAACAATTATTTATTTTTTTCATACCCTTTCTGTCGACCTGGGTCACAGTTGTTTAAATTAGCTTTGTAGATGTATGCGACCTTGGTGGTAGCGTTTTAAAAATTATTTATTTTTCATTCCTTTTCTGTCGACCTGGGTCGCAGTTGTTTGAATTAGCGTTGTAGATGTATGCGACCTTGGTCGTACCGTTTTAACAATTATTTATTTTTTTCATACCCTTTCTGTCGACCTGGGTCGCAGTTGTTTGAATTAGCTTTGTAGATGTATGTGACCTTGGTCGTAGCGTTTTAAAAATTATTTATTTTTCATTCCTTTTCTATCGATCTAGGTCACAGTTGTTTCAATTTGCGTTGTAGATGTATGCGACCTTGGTCGCAGTGTTTTAAAAATCATTTGTTTTACATTCCCTTTTCTGACGACCTGGGTCGCAGTTGTTTCAATTTGCGTTGTAGATGTATGCGACCTTGGTCGCAGTGTTTTTAAAATCATTTGAGATGTCGCAATATTGATATTCAATCTCTCCTTGTTGGGGGTATGGTCGCAGTCTGTTACCTAGGTTACCGTGATTGAGTATTGCAACCTTGGTCGCTGTATGATGATGCAAAGGTCTCATCATGGTAAATTTTTAGGTTTATTACAAAATTGCAATGCGACTTTGGTCGTGATGCATTATATTCTACTAGATTGGATTAACCGGACACTAAAATATTACATTGCGACCTTGGTCGATGTAAGATATAATTGGTGAATTATTTTGTTTAATTAAAAAATTGCGACCGGAGGCACAGTGTAAAATATCAATCGACCTAGATCGTAGTGAATTATAATTTATTAAGTTCTGTTGCGACTAAGGTCGCAGTCTTATTTTATTTTAATTATTTAAATAAACATTAAACTAATGTTTTTAATGTTTCTTCATCAATAGGTAAATAACAAATGAAGGTTCGTCCTCTGAGATCGAGCATAAAGCCTATGTGCGAATTCATTAGGACATTCAAAAAACACATTCAGGACGATTTCATAGATGCGATGAAGAAGATTCCGTTTGGCCCAATCTTCATGGCCTTCTATAATGAGGAATTTGGAGGTGAAAAAGGTCTAAATCAAACATAAGTGTACTGAGAATTATAGACCAGTATTATAGGGATACAAGGACCTATAGAATTGGGGGCAAACAAATTGAGTTAACAGTAGAGGATGTTGTCCTAACTTTTAGTCTACCTATCATTGGGGCGGATTTTATTATGAATAAGACGTGTACAATGAAGGACAGAGGGGTTATAAAACATTATTTCCCTAATATACAGAAGATCACGAAAGTATCTATTGAAGAAGCTTTGGATGATCTTCTGGTCAAGAAAAGAAGGAGGAGTGAATTAGATGTGACCAAGGATGAACAGCTTGAGCAGCAGGTGATTTAAATGAAATTATAAGAGACAGACAAAGACTTGCAGCTCAAGACTTTACGACAATAATCATCCTATATATGTCGGCCACTCTATCTTTTCTAACAGTAAATGCACGGTACCGTGATATATTGTGGAACAGATTGCCAATATGCAGCTGATGAGGACAATATGCTGGGCTAAAGTTGTTTGGCAATTCCTGATTGAGTCAATGGATATCTTCAGGCACACCACGTACGAGCTGCAAGGATGCTCCGTGCAAATTATTGTAAGTATGAATATCATATTGGCAAACATTGTAGACTTAAATACAAGTCAAAGTTAGATACTTATTCATTTCCTTGTATTCAAGGCAGTGTTGTTTAAGGCGCAAGGAGGTGCGCGAGCGAGGCGCAAGGCTGCGCCTCGCCTCGCGGCGACGGCCAAGCATGCGTGCGAGCCCAGGCACGCGCTCGGTTGTGACTCGCGAACGCCTCGCGTCGAATTTTGAACTTATCAGCTAAAGAAAACTCAAACCCAACCCAATACATGTTATATATACGTTTCACTGTTGAGAATTAGAGCTCGATTTTTTCTCCGAGCCCTAATTCTTCTTCGTGGCGATGACGACTTAGCTTTCTGGAGCTGCGACTGTGAGAGAAAGAGAAAGAGACAGTGCAGTGGTCGACGACGACGGCGAGGCATCCACGCCCTCCGATAAGCATCCCCGAGCAGTCCGCAACCTCCGGCGAGCTTCCCCGACTGTTTTTTAGCGTCGACTAGGTAGAGCTTTCTGGAGTCTTCCCGAGTACAGGCGAGCATCCCCGACTTTCGACGAGCACCTCTGACCTCCGACGAGCTTTTTCGAGCAGTGGCGAGCTTCCTCGACTGTTTTCGAGCACCAGCGACCTTCACCTAAGCTTTCTGGAGTCTTCCTGAGTGCTGGCGAGCTTTCTGGAGCTTCACTTAGCTTTTTGGAGCTTTGTGTCAGCCTTGAGGAGGAAGAAAAGAGAGTAGCAAATGCAGCCTGCGTGAGTTTTCTTGAGGTGCTACAGTGCCACGTAAATTTTTTTTTCTTTTTCTTTTTTGGGATTTTCTTGAGCTGCCACAGTGCCACGTGAGTTTTTTTTTTTTTTTCTTTTATGTGATTTTCTTGAGCTGCTACAATAGCTGATCTTTCTTGAGCTACTACAGCTGCAACCTTCTCTCCCATTCATCTGCCACAGTAGACTTATGATGCTTATGTTAGAACTATGATCGATTGTATTGTAATTCTTGGTCTGTTATTAATGTGATGTTTTCTTACTAATCAAGTCTTATTTTTCCTTTTATTTCTCGTCTTTTGGAACTCCTTGACAGCACAAGAAAGCCGAATTATTTTCACAGGCCTATATGATAAAATTCAAATTAGTTTCAAAAAACCTCTAGCTAACTTGATAACCACAGAGAAATGAAATTGAATGCATTGTGTATATTTTTGTAGTCCTTAATTGATTCAACCACTGAAATATTTACAAACATATTTTACTCCTCTTTCCCATTCATTCAACTTTCTTCTCCAGAATATTTACGATCTTTATAGTGATCATCCTTTTAGGGCGCAGTTGTTGATGAATGTGTATTGACTCCTCGAGATGCCCTGCATTTTAAAGAAATTACTATATAAGCTACCCTCCAAGAGAATAAAACTCGCTTTTGATGAGTATAGATGGCTAGATCATAGATGCAAGCTAGTAAAGTTGCAAGTGTTGTAGATGTAAGTTTGTAGAATAAAAGAGGGATGAGAATGCAAACAGTTGTGCCTCATTGAAGTGAGGCGCATCGTCTCGCTTGCGCTTTGCGCCTTGCGCACATTAGGTCCTTTGAGTCTCGCAGAGCTCTTTGTGCCTTGACAACATTGATTCAAGGTTTAAATGATCCCAAGAAAGCTGAAAGGATATACAGTGAAAGATGTTCAAGCATAAGGAGAAAAACTAAGCAAAGGATGTTCTAATCTCGTCGACTACACTTAATTTAGCAAGAAATTCATACTACGCCAAGGCATTTACACATGTTGACAATCCATTCGCCGGTTATATCACCCTAGATGCATGCCGAGAAACTCACTTTTATGAAAATAAGAGCACCTATCAAGAGTCTTTGGACATCATAGGGTATCTATTGTTAGCGATGGATGGTGGAAGAGGAGGCATATTATTAAGTTTAAAATGATCATCAAAAGTATTCCTATGTGCTTGAGGTTTGTGAATATCTAGGGATTTAATAAAGAAAGGTATTACATTATGGATGTAACTATGGAGAAGATTAAAAAGGTTAGACAATAAAAACAATATAAATCATAACTGACAATGCATATGCTTGGAAGGTGGCAAGTGGTATTATGTGTTGCGTGCATAACCCGGGCTATCATACTTACTATGATACCAATAGTTGAGAGATACGGAGACCCTTACCGACGACATCAAACACGCCATAAGATCGATTACCTCGAGCACACAAGATGAACATTAAAAGATAATAACACACAATTTAACGTGGTTCGACCCAAACTTGACCTTACGTCCACGGGGAGAGAACTTGAGAGAGCTTTATTAATAAACTTGATACAAAGAGATCTAACCTTTCTCTTGAACCCACAAGAATATTCACCTTCTCCTTGAATCTAGATCTAAATTACAAGAGTATTACCTTATCTCATGCACCTTCACCTGGCTTCTCTTTTTCTTGGCTTTTTAAAACCTTCTTGACTTTTTAAGGTCTTATATTGTTGTTCACCACAACTTTTTCTGCTCCTCGGCGCCTGTTAAATCCTAGGTTACAACCTTTATTTATAAGATTTTATAATACAATTCCTATTTGAACTATAAGATGATCTTGGTTATTGAATGCTTAAAGAATCTTGATCAATCCTATTTGGAGTTGATCTTCTTGATCTAGAAGAATTCTAAACCCTTAAACTTTAGAAACAAACTTTCATTGAATAGAATCTGAATTCTATTCGAACTCCACCAGAAGAGGAAACCCGCAGTCGCCTGAAAAGAAAACTGCTCATGCAGAACCGCCTTGATTAGTCGACTTATCATTTGAACTAGTCGACTAATCCCTTCTACTAGTCGATTAATAAAATTTATTAGTCGACTACTATATAATGCTTCCTCTTTATATCTGTCTATTAGTCGACTAACGGTCTTGTTAGTCGACTATACGATTGACTAACCTATCTTGATTTACTTCTTTTCTTCTCTTCAAGCCATCATCTTCTCCAATCGGGTTGGATCTTCTTGAATCATCATATCCTCTTGAAAACAAGGTAAAATTCTAACAATCTCTATCTTGACTTGCTTTTCAAGTCTTTAGCAAAACACCTTGAGATTTTGGATTATTATCTTGATTCTTTCCTTTGTTGTAACCATATCGTGAAGTTTTTAACTCTTGCCCCTCTCCCCGAAGCCTTTGGTTGTTTACTACCATGTTTTGGGCCATTTCGGGTCTTGCCCAAATGCACTCTTTCTTTAGTCGTCTGGCAACACTTCGAACATATTGTAGTTTTCCTTGAAGCTCTACCTCGAAGTGAGCTCCCTTCAAGCACTTGGTGATGGTTCACCTTCCATCGATATTTTAACCTTACCGTCTCACATAACTGTCCTGGTCTCATTGGGCCTTTCCGCCACACACTGTCATGGTCTTCATTCCATCAATCAGGGCTGACATTCACCATTGTATTGATATTTGTCAGATCTATTGTCCTGCTATTGATTATCTTCAAACCTGATAGATTTGAGAGGCGCGGCTGGAGGGCGGGCCAGGCTGCAGGAGGTGGAGGCGAGGGAATACCCTTTTGTTTTCAGATTTAGAACCAAATTTTAATTTCAGATCTTTTTTCATTTTTAGATTTAAATTCATCATGTTAGATCTTGATTCATTATGGTATTTGCTCTTAGTTGTGTGAGGGAGATCGCTTCCTGATCTATATTCTTTCATAATCCTTACAATTTTGTGAACTAAATAATAGTTGTAAATTAAATAGTAGATCCTTGTTTTGTTGTGAAATTTAGAAGATGATGGTGAATTAATATGATGATTGATTATGTCTATAACTAGAATTAAAAACGTTCAAGGTCATAATTTGATTATGATTCTGAATTGGGTGGAGAGGTTAAAGAAGTCATGAATATCATAAATTTAACACTCTTGAAATGGGACGCAAATCTGTTAAACGCTGAAATCTGTAAAGTTTGATTCAGCTCGTCAGTATATTAAGAACTCTAGGTATCATGTAATATACCGTTGGAAAGATAATCGAGTTTACTTTCCAACGGCTTTTGCGGTATCCCAATTGAATGTCTAGGTTAGGAATCGCTGAAATAAGACAAGCTAGTCAAAATTATCGAGTTGCAGAATTTTTCTTTTGATTAAGGAGTTTCTGATTTTTTTGAACTAGTTAACTGAATTATAATGTCATTTAATATACTGTTAAATAGATAATAAGTCTGTAAGTATATGAGCTTTACCTCGCGTTGGTTGAACATCAGGAATCCTATTGGAAAACAAAAAAAGTATAAACCATGAAGGAAATTAGTTTTCTCCCTATGAATTACTATCTAGGAGAGTCTATATGAAATTTATAGAAATTAATAGAGAGTATGTTAAGCTAAGCCTAGAACTGAACACGTTCCTTCCAGTAATGAATGTTATGTTCATAGGAATATTTAATCGTTTGTTAGCATATTGGTCTCTTATAATAATGTCTCATAAACGACGTTCTACTTATATATGCTCGGTACGTTCACACATTATCCTCAAATTAAAATTAGCATTTATCCTTATTGAACAAATAGACAATTATTGTGTAATGGACTTCAAAAGATATATTCGTTCTAACATGTAAGTCCTTCCCTGGCTTAGTATATTAGACTCTGAATAGGATATCAATTGGCAAATAATGAGTGAGAGAAATCTTGAAATGTCGGAAGTTACTTGTGCAGACTAATAGTTCTATCAATTTTAATTAATTGCTAACTGGACAAGTTAACGGTTAACACTAATTATACTGATAGTAGACTAATAGGTGAGAACATAGAATTATGATAAATTATGAATATTATTTAATTGATAAATAGGCATTAACTTCAATTAAAAAATTCTTGGTGTGATATCAATAGTTAAGAAATCAGAATAGTAGGACATGTAGTACCAAGATCGGTATTAGCGGAAATCCAAACAGTTCCAGAATTTAACTCAATCCATGAATAATTGAAGATAATTGTTATATATAAATTTTTTAGTTGCGACACATTGGTTCCTCAGGGAAGAAAGATATTTAAGGAATAGTTGATTATTAGGTCGTATTTAATTGCATGTTAAATCAAAGAAGTTACATCTCAATTAACAACTATGTAGGCTATTTCTTCTTTTTCTTCCAATCTCAACTTATATATACGTCAAGTTAGGCTCTTTGTGCATGTAACACTTTTGCATACTGATGAATATATCATGTCTATCGTAAATACTATTATAGCATGGATTTTCCTCAATAGTCAATCAACATTAAGAAATAGAATATGTGTAAATGTAAATTAGAAATCCTAACTCCTAACTATCCCCTTAACAGATAAAGAATGTCCTATAAAGTTAATAAACTTGAGATATGCTTGAACTTATGACTTTCATTTATATGTATTGTGTCTTATCAATTCTTCTTAAATCTCTTTCTTCAAATGGGAGTGATATCTTGCAATACGATGTGGGTTAGCTGCTAACTGTGATGATTCAGATTATTCTAGTTTTTACTGACAAATTCAAATTTACTTAGAGCATCATATTTAAAGTACATATATCGTATATACACATATATAACTTTATAAGGCAAAAGAATAGCTTTCACCACTTGGATTGTTAAGAGAGTGTATATTGTGGTCAATTGAAATCTATACTAAACATTTGTAGTCATGTGTGTATTAGGCTCTGCTTCAATATTGGATTCATAGTCACAATGAAGGGTATATTAAATCAGACTTAGAATTAAACACATCTTTTCTAGTAAGTAGTGCGATAAGTATGAATCTTATATTATTCATTGTCTCCTAACTATTCTTTTCTCTCTTAAGACCTTCAATTTAGACGGTGATCGTAGACAAAATTAACTAAAATAATATAACCTTTCAAATTGGTTTTACAATGAATTTTAGAGATATGATGTTGAAACGAAATCAATAAATTGAGAAAGCGGAAAGTCATGAAAAGTTGCTTTCTATTAGTATAACTAGTGATATATAGAAGTAGTGTTCCATATGTATTAATGGTAATCCATATCTAATATAATAATTGATGTGAGTATAGAGTGCTATCAGTGTTTCCTTAAGAATTATCTTAATAATCCATAAATTGGAGGATTAATAAATTGTTACTGTTAGTGACTGGTATAGTTGTTGATGCATGCTTGCATACATGATTGTAGTATGTTGTATAATCAGAGAAAGATTGATAATTGATTTAAATGTGTAATGCATGTGTGCATGTATCTTGTATGTACAGGTTGAATATAATTGCTAATTGTGTTGCTGGTTATAGTTCCGGATAAAATTAGCGGTATGTGTGTGATACATGTTTGAAATTTGGAGGAAAAGATCGGATAAATTGAACTTCTTGTTATAAATAAACTTAAAAATATATGAACATGATGGTGTGTAACATATTGGCTTATATGTGATAATTGAGTATACGTGTTGTGTGTATTTACATGCACATTTTGAAGGAAGGGGCCGGCGGGAGCTGGTAGGAGGGGGAAGACGGTGTTATTATTTTATATAGATTTATATATAACAGAAGAAGGGGCCGGGCGGGAGCCGGTGAGAGGGAGAAGACGGTGTTAATGCTTTATATACCTATATATACGTAGGAAGGGGTCCGGCGGGAGCCGATAGGAAGGAAGAGGGAGAATTTTCATACTTCTATTGTGGATTGTAAATGCATATGAATAATGTATATGATGTATTTCATTTCAATGACATGTGAACGTTGTGAAGTATGATGTGATATTGTAATATGTGAAGTATGATATGATTATATGATATACAAGTACGTTTTGTAGTGCATGTGTTATCTGAATGCATAAGCTACGTTTATGACTTAACTATTATGATTGGTGTATCACCTTGTGTGGAATACAAGAAACGTGAGTAATACCTACTATGTATACATAAGATGAGTTCGGTAATAACCTAAGCACCTAAACAAATTGTTCTATAAAACTTATAAATCTTATCATACGTAAAATGAAAATTTAAGAAAAAAATCGAGAATCAATGACCATAAGAGTCTGATCGTCCCCAAAGATTTTGGAGACCATTGTCTTGATTATTAAACCATGGGATGCCATTGATTTTCTGTTTTCCTTATTCTTTCAGATTTACCCTTATTACTTGAACAATCATGCTTCTCAGTGATATGTATATCATTCCCTGATTCTTTCCTACTGTACTCACTGAGTCGTCGAGCTCACTCCCCTCAGACTAGTATATTTGCAGGTTGCGTTGAGGCAGGGGCCCGGTTTAAGTTGCGTGGAGTTCATTTTGAATCAATCTATTCTCTTTATGTGTAATCTAATCATGTTGTATTTCTAAAGTAATTGTGCTTATAGATGGTATGCGTTGGATGTGGGATAGATAGTTGATTATATATATATTTAGAGAGTTTTTGTAGTAAATTCATTTCGAGTTGTCATTAGAGATAGTTTTACTGGTTTGTGATATCGAGATATGTATTATCAACGATGTATTATTGAGCTAACTGTGATGATCCGATAAGTTGAAATTATATCATTGCTGAATCTTTTTACGGATGCCGAGAGGGATACTCTCGAACTTATGTTATTGTGCTTTCACATAGATGTCAAGTCGAAATTGTATTATTTCGTTACGTGGGTGATTGTTAAGTTGATATATATATATATGTGTGTGTGTGTGTGTGTGTGTGTGGTGTGTGTGTGTGTGTGTGTATATATATATATACATATATATATATATATATATATATATATATATATATATATATATAATACATATATATATACACATATATATACATATATATATATATATATAATTGGATTGAGATAAGCCATGTGGGCTGAGGTTGATATATGTTGTATTTGGGACAAGTGACAAATACAGAAGAGATGTTGCCAAAATTTTCAAGAAATTAGGGATGAATATGATAATCCATTGAATAATAAGAATGTTTATGTTAATTATGGATATTAGAAGTTGGGACCGTTACAATTCCTTTTGAACTCACAAGAGTATTCACCTTCCCTTTGAATCTAGACCTAAATTACAAGAGTATTATCTTATCTCTATGCTTCATCTTTCTCCTCTCTTGATTTTTTAGGCCTTACATTGTTATTCACCGTAACTTTTTTCAGCTCTTCTGCTCCTGTTAAATCCTAGATTACAATTTTTATTTATAAGATTTTACAATACAACTCCTATTTAGATTATGAGATGGTCTTGGCCATTGGATGCTTGAAGAATCTTGATCAATCTTATTTGGAGTTGATCTCCTTAATTTAGAAGAATTCTAAACCCTTAAACTTTAGAAACAAATCTTCATTGAATAGAATCTGAATCCTATTCGAACTCCACTAGAAGAGGAAACTCGCAGGTGCCTGAAAAGAAAACTGCTCACGCAGAATTGCCTTGATTAGTCGACTTATTATTCGGACTAGTCGACTAAAACCTTTCATTAGTCGACTAATAAAACTTATTAGTCGACTACTGTATAATACTTCCTTTCTGTATCTGCCTATTAATCGACCAATAATCTTGTTAGTCGACTAACCTATCTTGATCTACTTCTTTTCTTCTCTTAAAGCCATCATCTTTTCCAATCGGGTTGGATCTTCTTGGATCATCATCTCTTTTGAAAACAAAGCAAAATCCTAACATTTTGAAGGGTCGTCGTCCTCATATTTTTGGACCCTTTGTGTGGTTTGAATTTTGCTCTCAAGAATATATATGTAATAAAGAACCCTGAATCACACTTATAAAGATTGGATCACTAAAATCTTTAGTGTCCTAATCATAAAAAGTATTTATGATATTCAATGAGGCTTTCATGTCAATGAGCATGTGACAGTAGCTTTTCGCTCTCGTCAACATTAGAGTTTTTTATCTATCGTGACAAAGAGATCCTCATTTGAGAATGAAAGGAAAGATTTTGGATTTTGGGGAGTTCGAAGAAAAGGAAGAATTTTGTGGCCTTCCTTTTTAATTTTTCCCTCATTAAAAAGGGTTAATTACAGAAAGACTGTGCTATTGACCATGCAGCAAACAAACTAGGTTATTAGCAACAAACAAACTAGGTTATTAGCAAGTGCGCTCACTGAGTTAACAGTGTTTAATTTTTTTTCCCATTCTATTTCCTATCTTTCTCTTCACCTTCTTCCATTTTTCACTCATGCCCCACATGCTTTCCAAAATCAATCTCTTAAATCAAACTATATCATCTTTTTTTTTCCTCCTCCACTCCTCTCTTCCACTGCTCTCTCTCCTCCTCCTCATCTTCCTTTTCTCTTTTCACTCCTCCCTCATCTATCTTTTCAAAACTCATTCTTCAAACAAACTCAATTTCCTCAAAATCAAACTCTCTCCCCTCTTCAAAAATAAACCCAAACCTAAAACTAATAACTATCTCCATTTTTCAAAATTCAAATCTAAATTTTAAATATTTGCGTTCTCTCCAAACTTAAATCTTTTTGCTCTCCAAAACACAAACCTTTGTCCAAATGCAAACCCATAATCCTCTCCAAGTTGCTACTTTTGCAAGTTGAGGTGGTTAATGCTACTTTAGTTTGATACTAATCGTGAGGGGGAGAGAGAGGGAAGAATAATGGGAGGATGGAGAGAATGGGAGAAGAGGAGTGATGGGAAGATGGAGGGAATAGGAGAAAAGGAGGGAGTGAGACATATACATGGAAAGTAGTGAGAAATTGAAAGGAATATATATGTAGGTATATATACATATAGAGATAGACTTGTGTCATTCCGGAAGGGTTCGAGGTCGAATCCTTCCCACTCAAAACCTTGTGACATCCGAATACAAGATCCACTTCGTTAAAGTTGATCTACATTATTTCAAATAACTAAAAAAAAAAAAATCATGTATTTTGAATATTTTTTGCTCATCTATCAAGTAGGCACAAAATGGATAACCGAAAATAGCATATTGCTTAGATCTACATCTTTGGACATACAAATTCTTGATCCGATCATTTCATCATGATCTAAACACTTAAAAAACCCTCACACACTATTTTTTTTAGATTTCAAATATTTTACGGTGTTAAACTAACCAACTTACTATTTCAGCCGTTCATTTTGCGCCTACTTGATGGATGAGCAAAAAGTATTTAAAATACATGATTTTTGATTTTTAGTTACTTGAAATAATGTAGATCAACTTCAATGGAGTGAATCTTACATCTGGATGTCGTAGAGTTGTATTTGAGTGGAAAGGATTTAGCCTAAAATCCTTCCGGAATGACACAAGTCAATATATATGTGTGTGTGTGCTTGTGTGTGTGTATGTTTGTGTATATGTGTATATATATTTGAAATCCATCCGGGTATCCGAGGCCGCTTAGCGCACCCCAACTAATCTCGTAGGGTTTGTGCACCCTACCCTAGAAAGTTTTCCTGCACAGTCCTGGGTAAGTCGCAGGAATAAATTCTCGGTGGCAAATGCCCACCAAAGGGTTCGAACCGGTAAACCTGCTGGGAGCAAACTCATGATCTATTTAGTCGATATATATATATATAGAGGGCTTCAAGAAAAGAGAAGAAAAGCAACAAGAGAGAGACAGAGAGAGCGAAAGAGATAGGTCAAATTAAAAATATAAAATAATTCTTGACCCTAACCGTTAAATGAAGGGATGTTTCTGCTAATAACCTAGTTTAGGAGTTATTAGTGCTATATGATCAATAGTACGTTTGGTCTTTTTGCAATTTACCCTAAAAAGATTCAACCAAAATCAAATTTTCTATCAAAAGAGATCTCCTAAATCAGTGATTGTGAAAATAGTCCTTGTATAAGGGCATTTATGTGAGAAAAGCACAATTTGTAAGAGACAAGGTGCTAGATTATAAATGGTAGGCCAAGAAAGAATAAATCCTTTCCTTTGAGCCAATGTATAAATGCTTCAAGTCATCGACACCGATAATCTATCTCTCCGTTTAGTGTATGATGTGTGGGTTACAATGATTGAGAAAGTGAGAAGTGCTACATACTAGGAAAAGAGATGATAAGAGATCTGTCTTTCATGATGTGGGTGTTGGTTCATCAATTAAATACGAAAATGCACTACTCCATTCATTGGTGCATTCATTAAACCTGAGGTAAACTATAAAATGAAAAGCTTTTACATTTTATTTGTGTTACTCATAGAATATTTCAAGTCAATCAAACAAATATATCAATTATGTGAATAGGTATCATAGTTCAAAATGTCTTCTTGAGAGCACAAATCTGGTGGCTCTCATCAATACAAGAAGATTTTCTAGAGAAAGAGCTAAACATTTGAAGATATATTCTCCTGAACTCCATGAAATGACAAGTGCTAAACCGAGTTTGTCAAATCTTGGTCGTAGTGGATGGCTATTGTTACTATTGTAGATCATGATTCTTTATGTGAGAGATAATTTATAAATCAGAAATATTAGCGGGTTCTTTGTGGGTCTTCCGCTCTAACTTTATAATTTTTTGCCATGAAGCTTTTTCAGCAACCATGTTTTTTGTCATTGTGAAAGGAAGCGGATTACATACTCCTTTATTCAGTCCATGAAGGAAAACAAATTAATCATGAAACGAGTAGAATATTTGCTTTATGTGCACGCTAACATTCATCTCTTGCACAAAGCACTCCCGGGGGCGGCTCAACCCCTAGGCGAACGAGGCGGTCGCCTAGGGCCCACATATAGTGGGGCCTTCAAAATAATAGTGTAAATTAGTATTTACTAAAATAAGAAATATAAAATATACAAAATTCTTTTTGTTCGTTCAATCGGTTGTGCCAGAGTGGTTATCAGACATAACTAGAAATTTAGCGGGCTTTGCTTGCGTGAGTTCGAATCCTATCATCCACGCTTTTTGATTCCCCCCCCCCCCCCCCCCCCCCCCAAAACTAATTTTTTATATTATGAGGAAAAACATGAGCCTCTTCCACTTTCCCAAGCTAATATCCATATTATGGGGCCGTTTGTTTCGCGTAAAACTCCGTAATTCGTAAATGACTTACTACCCAGTTACAACTACGGCGTTTGTTTGGACCGTAATTCGTAAAAGACTTACGTAACTCAACTAACACTCACTTGCAACCCAGTTACCACTCACTTACAGCTCAGTTACAGTTAATTTTGTGGTCATACAAATTTGTAATATTTTTTATATTAATACTAAAAAATTTTAATATTTAACTTTTTTAATATTTATTTACAGTATTAAAACTTTTAAAATCACCAAATAGTTAATTTTGTGGTCAACTTTTTCACTTACGACTTATACATTACGATAACCAAATACCGTAAAGTACAATACACTTTCCCACTTTACAATTTTATATTACCAACCAAACACCGTAAAATTTACATACATGTAACTCATTTACAATTGTAAAAGACTTTACCAATTACAACTACGAATTACGGCCAGTTACGACAACCAAACAGACCCTGTGAGGAAAAACATGAGTCTCTTTCACTTTCCCAAGCTAATATCCTCTACTCCTCATAACTATTTAATTATAATATATTATGAGGAAAAACATGAGCCTCTTCCACTTTCCCAAGCTAATATCCATATTATGAGGAAAAACATGAGTCTCTTCCACTTCCCGAAGCTAATATTCTCCACTCCTCATAACTATTTAATTATAATTAGAAAGGAGTCTCTTCCACTTCCTCAGATCGTCTCTTCCACTCTCCCAAACTATTTAATTATAATTAGAGAATTTCTCAAAATTAAAACTCTCTCTCTCTCTCTCTCTGTGCTGCCCTGCTCTTCACCGCCTCCGTCGCCCAGGCCCTAGACTGACGACAGTGCCTGCAACTGCTCTATAGAAAAAGAAACATCAGCAAAACTTGAATACAAAAGCTTGATTAAAAATTTTGCATCTTAAAAGCTAGAAGAATTATTTTTCAATAAAATATTGATTACATAAAATATTAGTTAATATTAATTACTTATTTAAAGTATATTTTAAAAAGGCCAATTTAAAACTTTCGCCTAAGGCCTCCCTAGATATTGAGCCGCCTCTGAGCACTCCTTAAACGAAGATCATAATCTTGTTGGAGATGGATTCAAATCATTTGAGGATGCCAATGTTTCAGCAGTTGCCAACCTTTTTCTTGAATCCATTGAAATTTTTTTTTTTTTTTGTAAATGGGATGGGGACGAGTGCATTGGAGTTGGTCTACATTGAGAAAATACTGTCTTCATTATCTTATGTATTTTAGATGGTCAATGTTGTTTTTATGATGTGTTTGTTCTCTTTATGGTCATAAGTTCCCTTTTTTGGATGGCTATGTACCATTTGATGTTATCAATTGGGTGTACGTCTCATGTAACATAAGTATCACATTGTATACTCTCATATGTTGTTGCAGTTTCTTATCCCTTGTTCAAAATGAATATGTTTATGATAATAGTTTGGCAGTAGATACTTATGTTTTTATTCAAATTTTATTTATATATAATATAAATTGTCATATTAGTCATGTCCTTGCATCCTACTTTTTGGAATTTGTCATGTTTATGCGATGTGTTGTATCCTGTCCTTGTCCATTCTATATTGCCCCTCTCAAAATATTTATAAGAGTTTCCATTTAATATGCTAAAGAATTTTTCTGCATTTTAATAGATTCTAGGGTTGGCAACCCCAAAATCTTCACATCCTGACTGGAACTTTTCCTAAAAGTTCGGTTAGGTTAAAATTGAGTTTGAAATGCCAAACCTAGATTAGTTTTCTTAGCAAGGTTAATTATGGATTTAACAACCCTCGAGATACTTTTTGGTTAATTTTTTCTTCAAAACCCCCGGAAATAGTTCATTCCTTTGCCCTTATAGTGTTAGTTCAGGACATCTATCACTTTATCCTCACCCCCACCTAAATTCCCCTTCTGCCGACAAAATTTTAGGCTCCCTGAATTATCCTGGCTGCTGAGTTTGTCGTTGCGGTATGGAATGCAAAGACATGCATTTAGGTATGTCATGACTAGGTAATATAGGAAAGAAACTTGAGTTTTTGCATACCAAACAGTTGAGATACATTAAACTAGCCACCACAGGGAGTTCAAATTATATAGTGATTTATGTGAAAATATATTATGATTCACAATTAAGTCCTTCGGAAAGCTCGAGAATTTTTTGTGTAATTGTGTATGAAATATCATAAGACTAGAGGCTCCTATTTGCTGTTGGGTATTCTGCTTAACAAGAATCAATCTGACAACTAATCAAGATCACTGATATATCAACAATCTAATTGGCCAGGTCGGCAAATATCAGGTGGGAGGTTTTCCGTTCAATAGAACGTTCCTTAATTTAAGAACCACCTTTCAATTTCCTTCCTTGGTTAAACACCAATTAGACTGAATATAAATCAGTCTCGATATACTGTAAAGTATATCCCCTGTATAAAGGACTTAATCCACTTATACAGTATTTGGAGTGAGGTACGCTTAGAACGAATCTCCTTAAGACATTACGTCCCCCGCACTGGTGCTAACGGGATAATGGACGCTGGTCTCCCAAGATACAACACTCCTCCTTCACGGTATTTGGATAGCACTACCAAATCACCGTACGGTCGAACCTTAGTCAACCAGTACTTTCACAGGATCTTTGAAGCAGCGGTACAAGGACAAATTTCAAACGAATATTTGCCTTTACTCTCTGGAGGAGCACCCACTGTTGAGGACGAAGGAAGGTAGAAGAATATCTTTCTTCAGAAGTACCAGATTCAGACAACAATTCTTATAAAAGAATCTGTTGAATTTTCTGATTCCTCTTTCAGAATAATTTTGCAGAATCTCCTTTGGAAGTCGCTTCGGATTCCCACTTCTCGCTGGAAGCCGCTTTCCTACTTCACGCTGGAAGCACAGTTCAGAACGCCGAAAATCACTTCGCGCAGATCAGAACTCGATAATAGAGAGAGATATTTGGAATTTGGTGTATCTGAGAATGAAACTCTGGAGCGCTATTTATAGCGCTCCGGAAGGGCATTCTCGTCTGCCGGATTTCAACAGTTGCAACGGTTCGGACAGAACCGTTGCAACCGTTCGGTCCAACCGCCCACCGCACAGACGGTTTTTCCGACAGCCGTTGGCGGGCGGTTCGGATCCGTTCGCAGGCAACTGTTGGCGGGTGGGCTGGAGCGGATCGGGTAGCGGAGCGGGTTTGGTTCGGGTAGCGGAGTAACCCATACCCGCGACACCCGGTTCAAAAAGAACCAGGCCAGGTAGGGAACCCAAACCCAAACCCAAACCCGGTCCCGAGCCCGAGCCCGGCGCTGGCGCCGGCCGCCCGCCGCCAGCGGCGGCGCGCACGCACGCATGTGCGAGCATAATTCCCTCCTTTTCGCGCGCGAAAACTCCAAGTACCCAAAGGGCACGCCCTTTGTTCTCAATTTTCTCTATATATACACCACAAACTTCCATCCCATGGCCAATGTGGGACTAAATGCTTTTAGCTACCTTTAGTCCCATTTTTGGCTTTGAATTAGGCAATCTTTGGACTTGAATATCTCATTCATTCGAAGTCGGAATTGAACATGTGAATATACCACGTTCATCCCCAATGGAAGGAGAACACACTCCAACCATCATCCAATTGATTCGATCAACGGATCTTGCCATAATTCAGCTCGAAGATTCGCCTTCATATTCTTCAATTCCAACATTTGCAAGAGCTAAGATGCGGAATGAAGTGTAGGTGCTCCCTATGACTAACTACAGTGGTGTTTGTCTCGTACAAAGAGTCATAGCATATAAATCTTGGACATGTTCATAAAGAGTCAAAAATATAAATCTTGAACATGTGTTTCCATTTGGGTTTTTAACTTACAGTGCCCCATAGAGAAGCATGATTCCTCTAAAGTTGATGATCCTATCTTGTCTCTAGACTCCTCAAAGTCCAGGGGAACTTGGAGGCTTGTTCCTTGGTTTATTGAATTTAACCATAAGCAATAGGTCTCTTCCCACTAACTATCAAAGTTCCATAAGAGGACTGTGTCCTGGTCATTGTTGGTTATCTCCGATTTACGAATCTGTCACCAACTTAAGAGGGATGACATACACAGTCGTAGAACCATATAAACTCTCTGGAGCTTTAGCAACATTTAGCCTAGCTCGATAGCTGACTCCCGTTTTGAATGGAAAAAAGGCTAAGATATGATGATAATGATGGTGGTGGGAAGCCATCAGTTCGGTTCATGTGTGTGAGCCACACACACATATTATAACAGAGCTAATCCTGTGATGACACGTGGATAAGATATCGGGTTTCAGGGTTTCAAAGCTTTAAAGTGTTTGAACCCCCGCTTACATCCTATCGAGATGTCAACATGGGATTGACTCTCTTGTAACATGTGTGTGTGGAGCATAATTCATAGCCATCTTCTGACACTTGGTATAATGCCACAAGGCAGTATTTATTTATGTTTAACGCCAATGGAAAATTTTCAACCAACAAAGCTAATCAAAAGCCTTGCAAGAGTCTATTACTCTATAAACATACGAAGCTTGACTAATAACATTATACCTGAGAAAGTGAAAGTACAGGTTGAACGTTAAAAGAATTTAAAATGATGCCAATTGTTTTTCATGAAAAATCATGTAAATTTTTTGAATTATTCGAATGAAATACAAAGCACACTAAAATTTCAAGCACAAGCATGTGAATCCCCATATGCTAATAGGATTTATCATCATAAACTAAGATTCAGTAATTTTGAGCAAATTTCATACCTGGGACGCAGCAACAAGATGAGCTGAGGTTCTTGGCGACAGGTCCCCGATCTCTCGCTGGTGAGTTTCATCGATCCCGCTCCCAGAGTTCCGCGACGTCTTCAAAGATCTCCACATCGTTGTCACATGCACGCACAGTGCTCGACGAAATGCCTGATAGAGAGACAAAGCAACATAAGCCACCCAACGAGCTCGTAGGTCTTGTCAACTCGAGGCTTTGTGGTGTTAACATTTTAGGAGAGAACACAAGCTAAACTCTGCACTCTCTGTATCTCGCTGTTGTTACTCTCGAGCCCTTTCTTCGACGACGGATGGCACGGAGAGACAGTGTTTGCAGGCGGCGCTCTCTCGAGGATGGGGGCTGCCTGCTGAATTGGACGCACCCATGGAAGATCGCTGTACAAAGAAGAGGAGCTTCGCTCTATTTGATTTGGATTTGGGGATTAAAATCCGGCCCTGGACCAGTGAGGGGCTCACTAGCAAGTCTACGGTGACATCAAAGGGAAATTTCAGAGTCAGGCCACGTTGACATCTCCGTTCACAAGATAGAAAGGATTTTTTCTTTTTCTTTTGGAGGAGAAGCTTGCGGGCTAAAACGGACCCCACAAGTGTGGGGAAAAAAAAAAATCTAGGAAAATGAAACCCGTGATGCATAAGCATGAATCACAATAGCTTTTTTTATAAAACTGTTAGTAGGTTTTATACGTAATCTATGTACGTTGCGAGTGAGTCTTCACGAACTATTGATCGAACCTAGTGATTTTTATACTCTATGATGTCAAAATGTTACGTAATATAGCTTGAGCAATACTCAGTTGGCAAATAAAAAAGAAATTCAATCCAACATATTTTGATGTTTTTTTTTGTTGTGGTTAATAATATATAGAGTCGAATAAAAAGATTGTATTATATGTTTTTTTCCTCGCTAAAGAATTTATATTGCGAGTAGATTATTGGGAGCGATAAGCTCAAGTTCAACTATGATCTACATTAAAAATTTTATGTTTAGAATATGTTTATCGGGCCACTTTATTGCACCATCAAAGATGAAAACTAGAAATGTATTTTACATGTGAGACAATTATAAATAATAAAAAATGATCCTCTCTTGCTCGCGGCCTCTCCCTCCCCTTGACTCGCGAGCTCCTCTCTTCCCCCTTCCCTCCCTCTCCTCTCTTTGGCTCTCCCTCTCTCGCTCGCTTTCCCCCCTCTTCTCTTCCCCCTCTCTCTTGCTCGCTTTCTCCCTCCCTTCTCTGCTAACCTCTCTCCCTCTCCCCGCTGTCGTCGTCATTGGTCAATTTTTCACTGTCCTTGTATTTTAGTGATAGAGATCGGGTTGGACTGAGCTTGGCCTGGTACCTTCCTCACAACCAGGCCCGGCCGGCCCGACCCGACCCGGCCCGACCCGACCCCAGCCTACTGTCACAATTTCCTGGCAAATCCTCAAGCCCGTCGCTAACCTCACCCGTCGCAGAGCAGAAACAATGCCGTCATTCCCGCTCTCTCCTCCCTCTCTCTCGCTCCCCATTCACTCTCCTCACCACTTCTTCCCTCTCTCCCTCCCTCCTGCTTCTCCTCCTCCTTCACTCTCTCTCCTTTCCGCTCCAATTCCAAACCCCACCCCCCTTCCTTCATCCCCTTCTCCTCTTCCTCTCCTCCCCACTCCCCCTTTCCCCTCTCCCCTCCTCACTACCAATACCCTAACCCCAATCAAGAAGACGACTACGATGACTTTGACGGCGGCGACCACGTCATCGGCGACTGCCTCGTCTTCGAGGACGGCGCCTTCGAGGAACCCGCCCTCCCCTCCCCGGCCTCACCCCCTCCCCCGCCACGCCGGCGGCAGAGCCCGAGAACCTGGTCCCGGACAAGTGGAAGGAGGCCGTGGAGGAGATCAGACTGAGTAAAAAGGAGAGGAGGAAGATCTCCCACCAGCTGCGCTTCGCCAGCAAGATGGAGCGGCGGCCGAAGTCGCCGATGCCCAGCCTGGAGGAGTACGAGGCCTATCGGGAGCTCAAGCTTTCGCAGCTGAAACCCGTGGTTCTTGACGACCCTAAGGATTTTCCGCCGCCTCCTCCTCCGGAGGCGGCGGTGAGTGGAGGGAGAGTGCCAGCGATAACCCTAGGTTGGGGATGCGGGAAGGGGGATTTGAGGACATTACAGAGTTCTTTAACAGTGGGGAGTATGTTCCGGGTGAGCTTCTTGATGATAAGAAGCCACAAGGTGAGTTTATGCTTTGTGCTAATTAGTCTTTGCTTGTTGCATTTGTTTGTTTAGTATTCTATGAATTTGCTTGTGGGAATTAGTGAAGAATAATAGTATACTATATGCTAGCGACAATCATGGAAGGACCGAAAGAAATAGTCTTGCTTTTCTTCATAAATTGTCATCGTAACTAGGTTGTCAAATTAGCTAAGTCCATCTCACATCAAAACGTGGTTATGAGGCAATGCTCAAAATTGGGTGTGATCAATGAAATAGTCGATTGGACTTTTATGATTGGCTATCTACATGACTTTGGTGCAGAGTGGGTTTGTACCAAATTTCTGTCTAAGTATGAGCAAGTTAGCGCACAGAACCTCAACAACTAAATCACTAGTTGGCAGGTAGGTAGACACCCTTAGATTGTGAAACTGTTAGAGACTGTCTAGACAGAGGTGAGATATTGTGCTACATAGTAATCATGTTAATCTATGAGTCCCAAAATAAACCAGCGAGAAAATGGAATTATATTCATAATTAATCAGTTGAAAACCTGAGGTGAGTGACATTTCTGAATGACTACATTATGAAAAACATCATCATGCATTGTGAGAGAGAAAATTGATGAGATCCAACAATAGGTATGAAGTGAACTAGGGTAGATGTCTCATTGGGTAAGCATGTTTGCTCTCAAAAGGAAGTTGATTGCCTCATCTGGTGTACTGTACCAATTGTTTAACTAAAAACTTCAAAATAGCTTGTTTTGTTTTGCTCCCTTGCCCTCCTTTTTTCATACATTCTGGTGTTTGGATTGACATAACTGGCTTACAGCCTGCAAGTGGTTTTGCCAATTGTTGCTAAAAGTTATAAGCAGTGTTGCAACAAAATCAGCCTCAACTTCATTCGCAACATCTTGTGTTACAAGTTATAAGCGGCAAAGGGCTTATCTACTTGCCACCTACATGGTACATAAGGTAAATGTCTTTATGCCGCACATTGGTTGGCATGTGCTTTATCTCAAGCTCATAACTCGCCATGTGTGATCCAATGGCGGGATAACTAGTATGGAAGCAAGGTGGTGTTGGAGTAGGTTGCATGAAATATAATATAGTTTTTAATTGTTATATGGATTAATCCAGTTATATCTTAATTTTTTAAAATTTTAAATTC
Source organism: Agave tequilana (assembly GCA_038442645.1). Taxonomy (NCBI): domain Eukaryota; kingdom Viridiplantae; phylum Streptophyta; class Magnoliopsida; order Asparagales; family Asparagaceae; genus Agave; species Agave tequilana. The sequence goes on along the minus strand of JAVJIF010019077.1, from coordinate 23,393 downwards.
TGTAATGTCAAACCAAAAACTCAGTGTAACCCTTGAAATTGCCGAAACTGACTAGAGGAGCCAAAACTGAAACCAAGTTTAAACCTTGGAAACAAGGTTTATTTGGTGAATTTTCTTCAAGTATGCTCATTCTTTTCTCGTCATCCTTTTCTTTTCTTCACTGTCGGGATTCAGGATCAGCCATAATAACCCTAAGAATCCAATTTCCTACTTCATAAGAAACATACCAGCTCATCTTATTAGTTGTAGTCTTTACTCGGGTTACAACACAACTGAAGAATTTTGAGCCCATACTTCATTTTCTCCAACTTTTGTTTGGAGTTGATCTCAAAAGAAAAGAAAAGAAAGATCTTTGATTTCAATTGTTAAATATTTATTACTTTATTTAAGATTATATTAGATATATAATTTTTTCAAATAATTACTCCTAGTATTCAACATAAGTTTTCTCCCCACGTCATCAAAATTTGTTGACATTTTCAAGCATTTCCTAGATCTTTAAGTCCTTTATGTTTTTTGGGTTTGGTATCCTGGGAAAGTGCTGCTGATGAGTTGTTTGTTGCTTAAATGAATAGGTCCACGTAAGTTATTCACGAAGGAAGAAAGAGTTCTATTAAATAAACGAATACCCAATCTGACAGAAGCTGCTTCAGTGAGTTCTCTTTACTCTGATTATGATAATTCATTTGTCGATATATATATATATATATATATATATTATATATATATATATATATATATATATATATATATATATATTTCAGTTCATTAATCTTGTTTTCTGAATGGAGGTAATCTGAACCTTTATACAATTGAAGACATAGGCTTTCATGACGATATTAACTGTATGGACACAGAAAAATTGGCACTTTTTGTAGTGAAATTGACTATGAGTTTAGATGAGCTGTATATGTTGTAATGGCTTATATATTATTCTTCATTTCAGTGTTGCAAATTTTTTCTTGTTATCATGCTTCAAGCCAGTAAGTATCATGATGCTATATGATATGCATCTTGGTTGTGCGACTTTATTATCTTTCTTAGGACTTGCCGGAATCCTTGAATCATCTTTCCGATTGTTAATACTTGATTATATGTTTATTTTGGTATGGATCCTGATAATCTTTCTGATTCAGGATGTATTGACCATATTTGGTTTGTCTTTCTCATTTTATGATTATAGACACGGATTTCAGACGGATTTCTTTGTTTTTCTTCCTGTTTCTGCTCCACAAACTTAGATGCGTTGTCTCTATCAGCCATTAGGCATGGTACACATAACAGACACAGGTTAATCATGAGATAAGTCACCTCGAAATACAAGCCTTGATCAATCCATGCACATAGTCTGGTTCCGATGATGATGTGTTCTCGTCACTATGTGCTTAGGAACACATCTACTTTTTCGTGGTTTTGTATCTTCCTAAACTATTGTTGAATATTCCCAATACTAGTTAGCAATGAAGTGATGTCTACCTATCTGACAGACCAAAGTGAATCTTATCTTATATAATATGGTTAAGAAATATACATGATTAGCTGTGAGTGGCTCTTGGACCTATGTACCTACTCTGCTAATTGAAATGCTAGAAGGATAATGCTGGTTTGGTATGATTGTGCTAGTGTAAAGATTTGAGTTACACCTGATTCCTTGTTTGCTTGCTCTTCTTTTAATTTTGATCCTCATTAATTGTGATTTGTAAGTAGACAGTGGTTTACTGATATCAGGCATGATATGTGGGTAGGGTGACTTTCTTTTAGGGACCTCTTTTGTGGCACTTAATAGTCGAAGACCTCAAGGATTTTTCAGTAGCTCCAAGACATCAGTAATTCTGAAAGGCAAAATCTATACCCGAGCCATATAGTATTTGAACTCACGATGATGTCCGAATGATGAGGGGGCTATATGGTATCTTAATACGAGCCAACACCATTTTAATGTACAATAACTAATTATGTTATTGAATGAGGACCACTTATTAGCTATGAAGCATGGACACAGATACGACACGAACACGGAGGCACGGCAAATTCTTAAAATGTAGGATACGGGGACACAGCGATATAACTATGTATGTGTCTATCTACATGCATATCACAGCCTGTAGTGATTAGGATGTGTTCTATTAAAATTAAATGGTAAACAAAATAAAATTTAAATGATTCAAATTCATAGCTTCTAATAAAGTAACAAGTAAAACAAAAAAGAAATCGAAATATAATCTAATTATTACCTCACCTAGTACATGATGTGCTTAGAGTTTACTAACATAGGATTTGTTTATATTGAAGAAATATTCTTTTCCATTGTTTATTTAAGCGGCATATGACTTTTAAGTATCCAACACATGATCTTTAGATTTTACCAAAGCAGACACGACATTGGACATGGCTCGACACACGAGCTTATGATTTTTTAAAATCCGACACGATTTTGGATTGTCTGATACGTGTCGGACAAGATCATGCAAGTGTTGGTGTCTGACACGTGTCCGACAAGGACAAGACACTTTGAAGCGTCCGTGCTTCATAGCTTGTTAGTATTCTGATCATACATGAGGAAATTGAGTGCAGGGCACAGGTAGTTGATTGTTTGTTTAGTTCATTTCTAGCTTTTGCAAGGGTACTCCGAGCACTTCATTAATTGTTTCATTCTTTTTAGTTTTTAATGTTCAATTGGGGGATACGAATGTCAGAATGATATCACTAAATTCTCTTTTTATATTTTAAGTGTATCATACATTTTTGGCATGTTGAGCCATTTGAGACATTAGTTGCATCATGCCGTCTAACCTTTATTGTTTTTTTTACAAACCACTATGGTGGTTGCAGTGCACTATAAGAAACCACTGTATGAAGTGTGAGATCTATGTACTTCGCTTCTTTAATAGTAAACTTCATTTGATTATTTATGTTTCTATATATGATGAGTGTTTGTAGAAAATCTCAAATATATATGTTATGCGTATAGCGATTAAGGGTGCTTTTATAATTCTCTCTTTATTTCATCTGTACAAAGGAGAGGCTAATCCCCATCTTGGGTTAAGCCGTCTATTTTCTCCAAATCCTAATATAGTATTTGAGCATGTTAGGGTGTGCAGCAAGTAAGGGTAGTATCGTAATTTTCTCTTTATTTCATCTATATAAAGGAGAGGCTATTCCAATCTAGGGTAAGTCGTCTATTCTTTAAAATCTAACATGTTATCAGAGCGATCTCCTCCATTATCACCTGCGTCTCCATCATCATTCATCAATCAATACAATCTTCTTCTCCTCTTTCCATATACACTAACCCTACCTGCCACTTATCTACACCATCTCCTACTTCTGTTCATTAACCCTTCATCTTTCTTCTTAATCATTTTCTTCTTCCGTACATCCAGTCGCCGCCAGACTTCAAAACCCCAGCCGCCCCCATCCAAAACCCTAATGGCCATCATGATCTAAAACCCTAGTCGACACTCTCTCATCATCAACAACCAGTTGCCAAGCTTAGTCGTGGCTCCTCTCATCAGTGACAACTAACTGCCACCCCTGTGTGCCTCCAACTATCTCTGTTTCATCATAAAAAAAAAACCTAGTCGTTGATGTTCTCACCTGTAAATCCATTATGCACATATGTTGTAGCCTGCTCTTGCGTAGCCTTCAGAACTCTCTGTTGAGCCCTGTTGTGTATTCAAATCACGTATTCATACTCTGTTGGGTCTCCCCAACAATATGCCAAGTGTTGTGTCTTCTGATCACTATTGCACCACATATCTCTTTGTTAAGTGTTTTTTTTGCTTCCACATCTATCTTCCGATCACTCTTGCACCGTTGCAGGCCTCTTCTCTGCCTTCAACAACCCTCATCGACCTCTCTTCTAGCTTCGACAACTCTTGGAAGTTTTGTCGGGTGCTTCATCTTTGTTAGACATTCTTGAGTGCTTTTCTTCATTTGTTGTATGTGCTGGACTACTTGTTATTGTTGCTTCATGCTTATTCTTTTTGGTCTCCAACTGCCTCGGCCATCTCCGACAGTGTCATCTATCACCCTTGTAGCAAACTGCCATATCATCTATGGTATCTACTACTTCCTGAAGACATTTTATGGTATTTATTGCTTCTATTGTGTTGTCTACAACTATCTTATAAGATACTGCTGCCCGACCGTTATGATCTGATCTACTGATCGTGTGGTAAATATGTCCCTTTCCTGTTCCTTGGTGTTCCTTACTACTGAGTTTGAGGATCTCTAAAAACCTATCCTACTGAGTTTAAGAATCTTTGAGAACTTCTACTGAGTTTGGGGATCTCTCAAAACTTCTTTTTCTACTGAGTTTGAGGATCTCTTAAAATCTCATTTTCTTGGAAAACTTTAAAATTCTAACTATATCCAAGGTGGCAATGAATATTTAATTTTTTTTGCACGGTATTCACTTAAATATTCAATTCGACTCAAGTGCAGCTAGATTTGATTGGCAACTTGAGCATCAACATTAATGATTCAATAGTGTCGTGTCAGATTAGCAATTTAGTATTTGTTATTTATATTTATTTTTTAAGAAAAGCTTTGTTTAGAAAATATTTATCTAGTTTTTTTAACAAGCTGAGCATGTTATGCTCGAGCTTGAGGGGGAGTGTTTAAGCGTGTAGCAAGCAAGGGTAGTATTGCGATTCTCTTTATAAAAGAAAGGCTATCCCAATCTACGGTAAGCTGCCTATTCTCTAAAATCTAACAATATTTAAGGGTGGCAGCAATTCGAAATAAGCTGAAGGAAGAACACATGAACCATTATAGAAGAGGAGAGAAATATGACGAACTGATCTTTGATCTACAAAAAAAAACTATGCCACAAGAATAACATGTAAAGATGTTTCGTACAAAAGTCATCTCCATCAGTCAATCAATGTGTATTTAGGTGACATTGACATAGTCGGGAGCGGACAAAAGAGATGTATGGCGGAGGGGAGGAGGGAAACAATGCATGTGTTGAAAATCCTTTTGTGAGAGGTAGAACCTTTGATATGAAGGACATCTAAGGCTAATAAAGAAGTCAAATCCATTTGCAGATCATTTTTTAATTTTGTAATCCATATCAGGAGCAAAAATTCACTGTGAAATCTAGGATCAAAATACCCAAATCCAAACCATAAATTTATTGGATTAGGTTTGGTTTTGGATTATTTGAGTTCAACTTGTTGAAGGAATATGCCAACAACTTTTGTCATGAATGAAACTGAAATAGATAAGATTTGCTTGCTCCTACATATTTGTTCTGATATATTAACTTTTTCAATGATTTGCATGCCTAAATATGACAAAACAGTAAAAAAAAAAAAAAAAGAAAGAAAGAGGTATGGTTTCTCATAACTGAGTAAACTAAACCACGTGCATCCATATGTATCAAGTTACCGGAATATTGGTTTTTGATCCTTAAGGATCCACATCTAAATCCATCGAGGAAACGAATCTACTTCTAGGATCCATACCATACCTAGTAATCTTATGAATTTGATTCAAGGGCACAAACCTGAAATTCTGGTTGTGTTCGGATCACGTTAGTAGGTTATGGGGGAATTGGGCCTCATTGCCACCCATACAAACAAATTAGCTAAGTTTGTTACTGCTGATTGTGAACTCTCAAAACATAAATAAACTATTTGCTTAAGATAATTATTGTTATATATCCACTGAATTTTGGGATTCTTCTCGCATGATTAATTATTTAACATTTAATTATCTAGACATAATTAGCTAAATGATACTAAACATGCATTTTAATTTGATATAAAATGTTTAGGTAAAAGGTTTAAGTATGTCTATTGCCACACAATTATGCCAACTGTGAATGAGACATGTGCAATGTTTCAATTTTATATATATGTGAAATATCCATTGCATTTGCACCTTTTTATACTGTAGGTTCTCTCTTTGAAGCCTGCCAGTTAGCTATATGTTTTGGCAATTGTGCTTCACCCTTTTCCTTGCCCAGCTAACAATCTTGTGTGTCTACATTTTTGTTTCAGAGCAAATGGCTGCCTCTGCACACACTTGCTGCATCTGGGGAATTTTATCTCTTGGATGCCTTACTGAAACATAATGTCGATATCAATGCTATTGATAAGGTACGTTATCATTGTCATCTTTCTGAAAGCTCCTCTTTCTGTTAAATATCATTGTCTATGGTTGATATTGCAGTTGCTTTCCTATTCAACACCAATAACTTAAGAGAAGCTTTGCTTAGAATTGAAAGATCTCAGTCTTTGTGATTTCATTTATTTTCTTGAATCTTGTTTTGATACATTTTATCATTAATGCTAGCTGTCTTCAGGATGGTTTATCTGCGATTCACAAAGCAATACTTTGTAAGAAACAGGCTATTATCAACTACCTTTTAAGAAATTCAGCAAATCCTTCTCTACGGGATAGAGTAAGTGTTTATTCTTCTTTTTTTGTTAAAATTCATGTTTCATTTATCTGAGTGTGCTGTTTAAAGACTACTAGATGCTAGCTTGCTTGTGTCTACTGAATAACTAATTTGTTTCTGTTGTATTTGCATTCATGGATGTATAGTAATTGACTACATCAACACATAGTGTTAATTTCTTTAAATGATTGTATGTTTATTATCATTTTTAATCTAGTTATGCCTGAGCTTTCAAAAGTGTTAAGAAGCAACTGAAACATCTAGCTCTTTTTTATTTGCTTGAAAGTTAAACAGGTCTATGGTTACGAGTGAAGTTGGTCACATGAGGGTCAACACTAGGTCGTTTGGGAATATGTGCCTGTGTCTTCTGCATTATCTGCATGCCCCTTTATGGTTGCTTGACATTAGATGAATGGGCAGCTAGACAAATTTTCCATGAATGTCAACACAGAGAGACAAATCAACTGCAAACATCATGTTTGAATTTTGATAAGGGAATCTATTTTCTTGGGAAGATCGATGGAATGACCTAGGAAGAGAAAAAGGAATACCTAAAATGATTTTATTGATCCTTGTGTCAGAGTCTCCTAGTAGGTCTTACAAAACACGTGTATGGAGTAATAACTAGAAATACTAGAATAACTTAGTATCGCTCTGGTATTACTGTAGTAACCTACCAATACTAAAGGCCAGTATTTCATTGCTCCTTGGCCACGGTTAGAATATCGGCTGCTATTGATACATATTGCCCATATCATATTTAATTTAAGCATGCCAATTTGATCCAGCAGCTATTTCCAGATAATTACTGATGTATGAGATTTGGCTATTGAAGTACCAAAAAGTTGAGAATTTGACTAATATGGTTGAAATAATCCTCATTTAATGGTCAATGTTGACAACCCCCTTTGTGGAAGCTGAAATCATTCTTTTTTAGACCCACAATAAAAAAAGTTAGTCAATTAAAAAATCAGAAAAGAATTAATAGTAGTGTTGAATGGTTGGTTAGATTAATCTCTTTATTATATTGTGTGAATCCAATATATTAAAGCATATTATATTTGGTTAAGCTCTTTATCTGAGCAAATATTTTATTTTATATTACTCTTTTGACCCATTGCTTAGACTTTAAATGAGTTATTAAATTGCATTAATCTATCAAAGATACTATTACTGGCCTTAATTCTTTTTTTCTTCAAGATCTCTTTTCACATTACCAGGACTGGTTAAGAAGGTTCAATAATTCTCAAAATGTTGTATTCCCGAATTATACTTGTAAGATTGATAATTCAAATGCCATAAATATTTAGAAATTATTGTTGCATCAACTATTCGTCTATGAAGTTTTGATTGAGTCTTGATTTAATCTTCAGTATTTGTAAAAAATGCCAAATATTGGCAATTGTCTTTACTTCTATTGTAACTTAAAAATCATTTTTATTTTTTTAAGCCACCAATACCAACAATTTGAGAACTCCGATCCCGAACTACTGAAACTGTTGATACTGATACAAAAAAGGCAATAACGGTCAAGCAGAATTGCTATGATTGAAATTTCAAACTGCGATTTCAGAACTTGCTCTTAGAATTAGCTATTTATGAACTTACGGGGCATACTTAAGGATGAGGTTTGTGATGTATGTATATTTTCTAATATAATGCAAACTCTGTGGGTCTCACAGTCTCAGGTTTGGTTGTGTGTTCTATTTGTTAAATCCTGACGTCCTCTAAAGACTTAGATTCCTGATATTAAATCTCAATCATCAATTTTAGTTTATTAATTTAATACCCTTGCATGGTTTACAGATCCCTCAAAGCATTTATTTTTCCAGTTCAGTATATTATAACTCACACCTAAAATTAAGAAGACACAATAACAAGAAGATGAACAGACGGAAATATATCATTACAAATTATATTAAAAATATGAAAATATAAAGATTTCTCACATGTTCATAGGCACGTGCTTGAAAATCAAGTGAAATATAATAGAATTAGGAGAAGAGATGGGGAAAGCATTTTATGTTGTTGGCTTAAGGAATATTTAAGTGTGATTGTTTCCACCTAGGATCAATCTTTAGTGTCATGCCAAGATAGAAAAGGATCTCGTTGATAGAATGCAAGATCGCATAGTGGAGAAGTGCTTTGGTATATAATTCCAATGAATTCAAAAGAAGAATTCTGCATTTAGTTGGGGTTGAAGATGGGGATATCCTTGATGGATAAGTTAGCAGCCAAAGAGGGATATCCTTGGTCAAACCAAGGATATCATCCCTTTCGCTTAGATCATGGGTTTGTTAACCACGTGCCCATGGGTTTGTTAACCCTTCCCCAAGATCCCCCCATCAACCTTCATCTTAAAGATCAAAGCACTTATCCTGTGGTTTGAAGTAACATCGAACCAAATGAGGCATGCTAAGAAACGTGATATCAAAAAGTGAGTACATGTGAAATGAGCACTGAGTCAGCCTCAACTAAGAAAGATCACAAGAAATAAGTGTCCACCCACCATGAAATTGAAGGTACCTGAATTAAGGAGATGAGTGAGAATCTTTTAAATGACTTTAACATGTGCAATGGAGACCAAAAGAGCGACCACTTAGGATTGATCTGATTATAGTGGGAATTGAAGGGGTGTGGGGACTGGGGATAAGTGGTAGACCAAATAAACTTATATTGAGACAAGGGGATAGATAGTTTCTGATTTAACAGAGTTGTTGGCCTAGCTGAATAGGGATGAAGGATTATGTAGCCAACCCAAAAGATTGGATAAGAAGCTTTGTGCATGTTCTTCTTGTTGTAGGTATGGTAGGTATAATGAGCTGAACATGCATGGTGATCTGGTAGTAATAAGAAGTTCATCTGCCTAGGTCGAGTTTGGCTCGTTTATAAATTCAAGCTCAAGTTTGAGCTCGAGTTCGGCTCGTTTATTAGACGGGCGAATCAGAAGCGAGCTAAATATCGAGCCAAACCTGAATTGTTCGTGAACAACTTGTTCGTTTGACACCTCTACTTACGCAATCAATAAGCCTGATAAGGTTTCTCTCTATTTTCATATCATTTAGCAGACTATTTCTTTTTATTTAAAAAATAATCACGAATGATCAACCGGTTGGTCTGTTTATGATCTGATCTTATCTTACATCTTCCTCCTATGAGAGTCATTATATGATTTGATTCTGGCAACATTGCGCCCCAATTATGAAATGTCACTGTTAATCTTTGATGAGGAAATGAGCACCATGACTTGCTCACTGATCCCACATACGTGGATGGAAATTGACAACAGATTTGTAGTTCTCATAGAAAAAGTTTACAAGATTTATGTGGCAAGGTTGGATAATGAAATGTGGTCAAGGTGTTTGGGTGCTTGATGCAGAAATGACTGTTAGGAGGCCTGTTTTCTTCACAGATTTGTTCAGGTGGGTAATAGATTGGACCTTCTTTTATTCTTAGGCCTTCTCAATAACCAATTCATCTTGCAGCAAAGAGGCTTGAGTTATATTATAACCACTATTGCTGAACATTGGCCTGCTCCTAAGTTCTAGGAGCACAATTACATATGAAATTTGTTTATTTATGTGGAAGGAAGCGCTATGTTCATATGGTCAACAATTTTAATCACAGAGTTTTAAATTGAGAGAGATGATGTCTGGAAATTAGGTACGTACAGCATGTTTGCTCAAGATAACTTCAGAACTGAAATCACCTAGAGGGGGTGGGGGTGGGAGTGGGGGGTGAATAGGTTATGGCTATAATAAAGGCAAATAATGCGGAATTAAAAATAACTAAATCTAACTATCACAATAAAGAACAAATAGACAATTCCAAATAATGCAATGTAGCACAAGAATTATCTAGCATGAAAAGATAGAGCAATATAGAGCATGCAAGATAGTTAAGAGTGAGTTGAGTAGAGAGAAAGAGAAGACAATCGCAAACACGGGAGATTTGTTTCAAGGTTCGAGCCACTGCTCAACGTCGCCGCCTTCACTGCAATGAAGGATTTTTTCTATGCTTGATCCCGCAAGATCACCACTCTACACGTTTCCGCAAGAACACTTTAGACCCGCAAGTCCTCTCACTTGGTGCTGCAACACCTTACAACGATGACAAGCCTGCAAGTCCTCTCACTTGGTGCTGCAACACCTTACAACGATGACAAGCCTGCAAGTCCTCTCACTTGGTGCTGCAACACCTTACAACGATGACAAGCCCGCAAGCTCGTTGAGGCCGCAACCTCTGCAACTTGAATACAACGAACGGATGATCTACTTCTCGATCACCGGAAAAATAGCTCACAACAAAATTTCTAGAACCAATTTGGTGAAGTAGAAGCTCGAGTTACAAGTAGTGAAGCTTAGAAGATTTTGAGAGTGAGAGCAAAGCTTTGAAAGTGTAGGATGTAGAATTGTAGCTCAATGTGAAATTTCTTGAAATTTTCTTCAAAAATTTATCTCAAATATTTTCCAATATGTTGTCAAAGAAATCTTAGGATTTAAAATATGTACCCCTATTTATAGAGGTCCAAGAGAGATTAAACCCAAAATAGCCATTAAGGATTAGCTTAGAAAAAGACAAGATTAAATATAGCCATTTGGGGCATAATCCAGGCTTTCAGTCGACCGGGCGTTCTACCGCCAACGGTCAAATTTCTGACAATTGGGGATGGCGATCGACCGGCTGGTCGACCCTCCCAAGGCTAAAATTTTGACCACAGCACAGTCGACTAGGGCGGTCGACTGACGTGCACAAGTTCAAACCTGTGCATGTCGTACATATACGGTCGACCGTGTGGTCGACCAATAGAGCAATTCAACTCTACCAGCGGTCGACCGACTCAAGGTCAAAATCACAACAAAAATGTTCTGAAATAGTTTTGATTTTTCCACAAAATACTTTGAATTCTTTTTACGAAACAGAGCTCATGAATATATTTGAAGCTTAAAACATGTGTGATATTAGATCAGCACAAAATCAAAATGTAGAACTTGTTTTTGTAAAATGGAAATTACATTTTGTAAAATCTATTTTTCAAAAACGTTTTAAAATACAATTAAAAAATAATTTTTTTCAAAAATTTTAGAATCAAAACACAGAAAGTATAGCTGTGTGTGACTCATGAGTTTCTAGATCATCTAAATTGATTTTAACAAGCTAAATCTTACATGGATAAAAGCAAAAATAAATTCTTCTATTATTCTTTCTTGAACCTTCCTTAATCTTCGAGCTAGCCTCCAATCTTGAGTGCTTTGAGTGCTCTTAACTCTTTGGATCTCTTAAATGATAGCCTCCAAACTTGTGAGTTTTGAGTAAAGCTAATCATTATTTTGATTTTCCTGAAACTTATTTAACAAAGGTTTATTTGTACAAAATAACCTCATGAATCATCATCATCAAACTAAGGTTAAAAGCCTTTGCGCCAACAATCTCTCCCTTTTTGATGATGACAAAACTCATGGAGTTATTTTACATAAACTGGAAGAGACTTCAAGTGAAGTTCTCTTTAAACATATGCATATATGAAATATCTCAATTGAAGTTCAATGCAATAGATAAAGTATGCTTATAGAATTTGTATCAAGTTAGATAGCATTCATGCATACGTGAATATGAACATATAGGATGTGTATGCACAAATGGTTTCCTCCAACCATTCAACTTCCAACCTGCCAAAATAAGGACGATGGATGTTCTCAAATACAAAAGATTCTATATAAAGCTATATTATAACATCACATCATCATAAGAATAAATAAGGAGATTAAAAAATGCATAACCACATATGAACCGTATCACAATAACCACACCAACATATAAAGTATATCACAATTCATATCACAAGATAAATAGACAGGAAAAATTTACAAAATCACAAGACTAATGTACAAGATCACAATCCAAATATTAAATGCTAAACCAACAAAATATTAAAATACCAAACCATGTACCAAATGCATAATAGCATCCACAAGATCATCAAAATAATACAAAACCAAATGTTCCAACTAGGTCATAATGTGCTAAATTATTACAATCCAAAAAGTTTTTCAAAATACTCAAAAACTAAAATAACTCAGACAACCCATAGAAATCATCTCCAAGCCATCTTCTACTACTCCCCTTTCTTGTCAACATCAAAAGGAGAAAAAGAGGAGCTCAAGCCTTATCCTCGCCTGGAAAGAAGTCCTTGTCGCCGGTATAGAGTTTAGCAGCTTGTTCATTGACAATAGGATGGTACTTGCCTTCAGGTTCAGTAGGAGCAAACCAAGGCTCGAAGGGAGGACCCTCGGCCAGGAGGGTACAAGTGTATCCCGTCGGATTCGGTCTCCAAGTCATCCCAAGTGGCCAACATGGCCTTGTTCTTGTGCATTTTTTTGAGGTAGTTACTTGTAGAGAGGGACAATTGCAATCAAGTGTCCTGTCTTCTTACAATGAAAGCACGGACCCATTTCTTTCTTCTTTCTCTCGTACTTGCCTTGTGGTCTTGCCCTTTAGAAGTTGTTCATCCTTTCTTTTTTGTAGAACATCTTGCCCACTTTCCTTGTAAGCATGGCGAAGTCTTCTTCCTCACGTTCGTCCAACGAATCTTCTTCCTCTGCTATAGAAGCAATGGATGGAGTTGCCTTGAAGGCAATGAATCTTTTCTTTGGAGGTTCTCTACCTTTTCGAACTTTCATCTCCATCTCATGCGTTTCGAGATTCCTAACGAATCCGTAGAAGTCCATTTCCTCTTAGTCGTTTAGTTCCTTGAGAGTCGCTGCTTTCACCTCCCAAGCTTTGTGAAGAGCTCGATTTACTTTTCTCAATTTTTGATCGTTATCGATTTCATCACCTAAGACAATCTGTTAGTGAATTTGGTAAAGCGAGTAAGCATTTCATCAATAGTCTCATTGTCAAGCATATAGAGGTTTTCATATTGAGAACAAAGCAAATCAATTTTAGATCTCTTGACTGGAGATGTACCCTCATGTTTAATTATCAAGTCATTCCATATTTCAAAAGCGGATTTGCAATTTATGACACGTGAAAGATCATCATCATTTAGTGCTTGTGTCAATGCATATTGTGTCTTAGTATTGGTCTCATAGTCCTTAGCTGTGGTTTTGGGCCATGTCTCCTCATAACCGTGAGGTTCAACAAACTCTTTTGTGAAGGCCTTTGCAACTTTAAATCGTAGGGACTTAAGAAATAAGGTCATCTTTACTTTCCATTTGAGAAAGTTCAACTCATCAATTTGGGTAAGGATTTAATGCTAGAGAAATTGTGAGATGCCATGAATACAAGTATGTGAATGAACAATGCAACACAAATATAGCTAACAAAGGGATCACTCTAAGGTGACTAAACCAAATACTAGATAACTATGCTCTGATACCAATTGAAATCACCTAAGGGGGGTGAATAGGTGATGGCTATACTAAATGCGGAATTAAAAATAACTAAATCTAACTAACATAATAAAGAACAAATAGACGATTCCAAACAATGCAATGTAGCATAAGAGTTATCTAGCATGAAAAGATAGAGCAACATAGAGCATGCAACATAGCAAAAAGCGAGTTGAGAGTTGAGTAGAGAGAAAGCGAAAGCAATCACAAATACGGGAGATTTGTTTCGAGATTCGAGCTCTTGCTCTACGTCCCGCCTTCATGGCAATGAAGGATTTTTCACTATGTGTAACACCCCGCTCCCCGAATACGTACTTAGTTGCGTATTCATATTTTCTGATTGTATTTTTTTGATTTACTTCCTATATTTGTTTTGTATTATGAGTTATTTATATGATCGTTTTGCCTTGGATCTGGATTCGTGAACTCGGAGTCAGCCCTACTCTGAACCGGGGACCGATCCTAGAGTATTGCTCGATTTGGACTTTCTAGTATTCTGATTTGACCGATTTCAGTTTCAAACATCATTTTCTAATATTCTTGATTTTTCGTGATTTTCTGGAATTTTCCTGAATTAAGTTAAAATCTTCAAAACCGGGGTCGACCAATACCGCAGACCGATTCTCGGATTTTAATTTATAAACGAGTTGAAATTCTAAAAACGGCTTTCCTGTAACTTCTTAAAATCACATTTTCTATCTAAATACTTTTTTGAGAATTTCTAAATTTATCGAAATTCCACTGGATTTGGTGTCGGCCAGTATCACTGGTTGATTCCAGGAATTTTAGTTTACAATTGGAATCAAATTTTTGAATTCCGCTTTCATATTACTTTTTAGAATTATATTTTCTTCTTTCAGACATTTTCTGAGATTTTTCAGATTTTATCAAAATCTGGCCGACCCGGTGTAGACCGGTATTGACCGTTGACTTCAGGATTTTTATTTTGAAAATGAGATTGAATTTTAAACCCGATTTCACCTAAAATCTTTATATAATATTTATTATTTTTGAGAATTTTTGGGAAGCTTTCCAAGCTACTTTATTTTTTGAACTTTTTCGGAATTTTCGGTGTTTTCCTAGATACCGAAATTTTATCCAGATATTTCACTTTTCTCTTTTTTCTCATTTTCTCTCTCCTTTCTCAGACGCGAGTTTCACCAACTGGATTCATCATTAAATGCAGAGATCCTCTCCATGCTGCATTTAATGCTTATGTGCAAATTCAACCCAGATCAAATCACCATGACTTTTTGTCTTTTTCTTCAAACGCAATATTCGCGTTTTCTTTGACGCGGATTTTATTTCCGCGTCTAGCTCGTTGGCCCAGACGCGGATTTCTCTTCATGAGGACGCAGCCATTGTGGGAGACGCAAGTCTCATTTAATCCAAAACATTCCAATGGCTATATTATAATATTTTCCCTCCTTATAAATATACCCCACCTCTTATCTCTCTCATTCATTTTTTTCTCTTCTTCCTTCTCCATTTCCTGCAAACGAGAACAGCAAGCAAGGGCAGCACCTTGCCCTCCTTGGCCACCATTTTTGGCCACCAATTCTTCCCTTTTTCACTCTCCATCATCCCCCCATTTCCTTCTCCATTCTACTAAGTTCAAGCAAACCATTTCCACCACCTTCTCCCCCTTCCTTTTTCTCCTTCCTCACCAAGAAACCCATTATCACCATTGCCTTCTTTCTCATTTCCACCACTATCTACTCCACCTTAACCACCACCAACTATACCATCTTCTTCTCCTCGTCATTCTCTTTCCAACGAACTATAGGTTCGTCCTCCGAAACACCATTTACAAAACTCCAAGAAATCTTTTTGTACTACACTTGCACCATCATACACTTCTCTTTTAGGGCCTTGCCACCCAACTCCGGCCAACTCCGGCCGCCGCCGGCGACCACGGACCAAGCCACGGTCGGCCTACCTCCCTTTCTCTTCTTTCTTTCTTTCCTTTGTTTTTCTTTCCTTCCTTCCTTTTTTCCTTTCCTTCCTTTTTCTTTTCCTTTCCTTGTTAATTTTCCCAAAACCTGCGTCCCATCTCCCCCTTTCCCTGCGTCTCACTTTCCCTCTTTCCCTGTCTCTCTCTTTCTCTCTGTTAATTTCTAGACGCGGAGTTTACCCCACGTCTAGGCAATTCCTTAACGCGAATCTTCGCGTTCTTGATACTTGTTTAACGCGGCCTTCGCGTTCCTGTTTGATGCGGCGCGGAGCTCATGCCCGCGTCTGTGTCCTTCTCATGTCAACACAACGCGGAGCTTATGCCCGCGTCCGTGTTCTTCTCGTGTTAACGTGACGCGGAACCTACGTCCGCGTCCGCGTTCTCCTCGTGTCCTGACTTGAACGCGGGTCTCGAACCTCGCGTTTGTGGCATCTACGCGACGCGACCCCCGCGTCTGCGACCCCCGCGTCTCACTCTCAAACTCGCGTCCCACTGTACATACTCTCTCTCTCCATGTACACACACTCTCTCTCTCTCCATAGACTTCTTTCTCTAACTCTCACTTTCTCTCTCCTCTCTCTCATTCTCTTTCTCTCTTGATTTTCTCCTCTCTATCACTTTCTTTCTAACGCGTTGACGCGTTGATTTTCTGGATTTCGGAGATCGGGGATTTTACTGTGTTTTCTAAGGATTTAGGCGAGTGTTCTCGCTTTCCTCTTGACTTTCCCATTTCATCTGGTCGACTTGTATTATTCACAATTTATGTTGTTTGGAACTAACACTTTCTTTGATCGTGTTCAACTATTATTCTATCACTTGACAAAGTACATGCTTGATTTGTTAACACTTGTCATGCTTTACTTAATACCTGTCATTTGCATGCTAATATCTGGCACCTGTCTATATCACTTGACAACTGGCGTGTCATCCCTGACACCCGACTTGCTACTTGACACTTGCTTCTTATTATGGCATGACTTATCACTTGCCTCTTGATATACTAATACTTGACCTGTGATTATCACATTTACGGAATGCTATACTTGTTATCCTGCATTACATGCAGTGACTTGAATCTTGTACTTGTTATCCTGTATTATATATATACAGTGACCTGAATTTATAGTACTCCTGTACTCCTGAACTCCTGATCATGTCTTGCACCTGCTATTCCCGTAAATTGACAATTACATAACAAATCATAAAAAGGAACAACTTGCATCGGGTCGGGGAAACTTGCGGCTATCAATATGTTCGTGTTTACAGTGGTACTAGGCATGTTGCGCAACTAAAACTTCCGGTCTGACCTGTGGGCCTCCAGGCGACCGAGGGGAGTGCTGGCTCCCTCCTTCTTGGTACCATCTTGATAAGGGCATTCTATAAGACCCTCCTGATCGTCTTGCGGCAGGTTCCGTCCACCTAGCAACGGAACAATCCTGGGCCCTAGTCCCGGGTATGTACGGGACCCACTATAAACATTGTTCGTTGATACCCCCGTTGGTTTTCCAATAACAACCTTGCTTTATTCAGATGTGAATATATGTGTGCTGGGACGCTAGTTCACATATCTAGACATCGGGGTAAGACGAGTAATAATAATAATAAAAGATGCTAGCTATGAATCTGTAGTATGCCTTGCCATGTTTGCTTGTATCGGATTTTACTTCGGATTTCCGGTTCTATGATTATTATACTATACATGTTCATATCCTGCTTTCTACTTGTATTCTATCCTGCCTGTCTCCTGCTCTTATCTGATCATACTATGAGTCTTCCCCTACTTGATATGATTCGGATTTATCGATACACGTGTGCTTACCTATGCTCGCCACCTGGCTTTCGCATCACCACTCGCCGGGGAGTTCTGACTCCTCTGGATCCTCATGTCCAGGTTTTGGAGCTTGGAGCATGTGGATTCTCCCAGTTGCTGATCAGAGTGGCGCAGCGGTAGCGTGGATCTCCAGCAGACTGTTCAGAGCCTCATCCTTCCAGGCCCTCCTTTTGTAAACTCGTGAGTGCCTTTATACTGTTCATTCTTGTACATCCCTTTGTATTCTCGCATTTGCGCCTATCGGTGATGTAATATTATTGTAATATTTGTCACATCTGGTGATAACTTTGTAATTGTACTCTTATGTTGGAATGTATAATTACCACGTGCTTCTGTACTCTGATTCTTGCCTGTACTGATGTTTAGCGTATATACGTGAGGGTATTTCTGACCTGCGTATATACGTCGCAGTAACGTCTCCGTACCTGCCGGATCGGGGCGTTACAGGTTGGTATCAGAGCCTAGGCTCTCACGTCCTCAGTACAACCAGTCGGCAAATTAATGGTAAAGAAATTTGCAACTGGAATGCATGAGTCTTGGTTATATAATCCAACTACAAGTACAAAGTTATCCATTCTCTCTTGACAATCTTGCCTTTGAATCCTGAAGTTCTCCCATCCTTTCATACTTCAGTTTCTCATTATTCTTAGACCAACTCGGACATGAAAAGATGGAAAAATCATATCGGTTTCTGGTTCTTCTTGGAGTGGCCCTAATGAAGGAAGTGTTGATTTTTGAGATGGTTTTCTGCAAAATATGATGAAAAACTAACAAGAACAGACGAAGGTCCCGCACCGAAGATTATTGGTTTGCACTCTGGGAACAGAAGCCAGGCAACATGTCGGATTTCAGAAAATTATAGCCGGCAATCTTTTCAAGCATGGAGGAGCCCTAGATGCATGGCAGTGGCTGGTAAACATGACGGATCTCCTGAAGGCAACTCGAATCCCTGACGAGAACTAAGTGGAAATGACCAAGATTCAGTGGAAAGATGTAGCTAAGACATGGTGGTTGGCGGGAGCAACGAGACTAGAAAAGCTCATCACTTTGGACCAGTTCTCGAAGGATTTATATGAGAAGATTCTTCTCTGTAATAGCCCAGAAAGAGATGAAAGAATGATTTATCAAATTGCAGTAAGAGATTGAATTGTAGATAAGTACACTGCAAAATTCCTAAGGCATAGTCGGTCGGTGTCTTACATGGTGGATGACAGGAGAACCGAGCAAGTAATATTTTAATGAGAAATGAAGATGAGGATCAAGATGTGTCTTATTCCCAAGCAGCCCAAAAGTATTCTCAAGTTTTTTTGTCATCATCTGAGAGTAGAATGGACCCAGAGAAGGAAGATCAGGATGAGATGCAGATGAAGTTGGCAAGAGACCCTCTTATTTGATGGAAGTGAAGGCTCAGACAGGCCTCTGGATGCACCACTGGCTGAACCATCCCTCCACCTTGCCTTCAGCATATGACATGTGGGTATTGTCTGAGGCCGGGCACCAACAATGCAACCGCCAAGAAAGTTATGAATTATGTCGTATGCGGGTCCGGAATTAGTTGAAAAGTGACTGTCTGTTCAAGGAGACAGAGCATCGCATCAATCAGACCAACTCATCCCAGTACCACCATTGGAAGAGAATCCAGGACCTACTGGCAAGAATAATCTCGCTCCATCCCCAGCATCAAGCATGGAGTCATACACAAAAGAGATCAAGAACTAGGGCACATGGTAGAAGGAGGGAAACATCTGACTGAAGAGGAAGTCAGGATGCTCAATATGATGGAGTGAGAACAAAAAGGGATGGCTCAATATCTGAAAAAAAAGGGAATCCTGAAAGTACCTGACCGTAACCATTGTCCCTATTTTTAGCATGTCCGGGAGTTGGTAAATTCTCTATATCATATCATTCTCATTGCACTATCATCACCAATCTTAGTCTGTCCGTGTCTACCTCCCTATTCCATGATTTCTATCTCTTCTATTTTTACTATTCTGATTTTCGTAATCTTTATGCCAACTTAAGATATGCGTAGACTAGTGAGGTAACAGCAGAACAGATATGGTTCGTTCTCATTATGTTCTGGCATTCTCGACTCTGGTACATCACATTATCTTATATTGGACAGATCTTCAGCCTCGCATTATATTCTTGTATTTATGATACATCATGGGAGACCAGTACATCAGTGGACTAGTCATCGCTTATATACTCAGTTAGACTGTATCATTACATGAGGAGTGTCAGTGTAAAACAGTATCCCAGAGTCAGGACTTCCGGCAGACAGAGTTATTGTATTTTTCATTTAGAATACTCCAATAGCGATCATGATTTCTTCAACTATTTTTATAGGACTCAGGTATTCTCAAGAGCTGATTTGCAGTCAGGTTATTATTCAGAGACAGCATTCGGGGACACGTTTCGATTATTATGATTTCTTGATCGTGTTCTCAGAGCCACTAACTTCTGGCAGTCTTTACTGATTTGGTGGACCATAGGCTCCGCTAGCCTCGCTAAGCGAGGGTCGTGTTCTAGTCACTCGTGAACCTAACCGGGTGTGGGCTTCGTTGCATCCTGGTACTTAGCATTAGCGTTGTGTTACGCGCTGGCTTCGCCGCGTGAGCTTCGCCATATGCGAGCCTCGTAGAGCGTTAGCCTCGCCGCACCCTATTGCTTACACCTGAGCTGTGCTACGTGATAGCCTCCCCTAGGCCTGTTTTTGCCCGTGACTAGTTCCTTCAGTGCTTAGCACTCGAGCCTATTCCTCGGATTTCTTCTGCCTAACGTGTTTTCATGGATCCGCTGAACAAGGTTTTTATCGCTGCATTTGAGCTATCTCCATGATCCTTATGAATGATCCACTCGGGCCATCTTGCAGGGCCCAGGTATCTTAAACATGTCTCATCTGCAGTCGGGTTATCATTCAAAAGTCAGTATTCAGAATTCTTCACAGTTATTCTATATTCTTGACTACGTCTTTCAAATTAGCAACGCCCAGTTTACGAAAATTCTTAATTATTGGTCTTCTTGATTTATACTCAGCATTATCAAGGTTTTCTTTATCTTGGGTATTCTGGTTTATTCCCGGGGAATTAATATGTATGTGGCACATTAGTAATTCTACTGCAGACTCTTTATATCAAGGACACATCATGCCATGCAGGATTTTATATTTATGGATTTCAGCAGCTTTGGTTCACAGTCTGATTGAAGTATTATTGATTATCTCACCAAGTTATCTCACTTTATATTATTCAGAATGGGTTAATCTTTTGAAGTTCTGATAGTGTTCTTTTATAAGCAGACAGCAGATCAGTGTTAATATGGCACCGTCAAGGATGTATCTATACGACAGAAGGGCAGAGATGTCTCAGTCCTGAGTTTACCGTTCAGTCGATTTGGGAGAACAGCCCACAGTTATTCATATCTTGATTGGCATGATCCTCATTCCTATCCTTTCTGTGTTCATCTTCTCCTTATCGAAATTGCGAGGACGCAATTTTTTAAGGTGGATGGAGTGTACACCCCGCTCCCCGAATACGTACTTAGTTGCGTATTCATATTTTCTGATTGTATTTTTTTGATTTACTTCCTATATTTGTTTTGTATTATGCTTATTTATATGATCGTTTTGCCTTGGATCTGGATTCGTGAACTCGGAGTCAGCCCTACTCTGAACCGGGGGACCGATCCTAGAGTATTGCTCGATTTGGACTTTCTAGTATTCTGATTTGACCGATTTCAGTTTCAAACATCATTTTTCTAATATTCTAGATTTTTCGTGATTTTCTGAAATTTTCCTGAATTAAGTTGAAAATCTTCAAAACCGGGGTCGACCAATACCGCAGACCGATTCTCGGATTTTTAATTTATAAACGGAGTTGAAATTCTAAAAACGGCTTTCCTGTAACTTCTTAAAATCACATTTTCTATCTAATACTTTTTTTGAGAATTTTCTAAATTTATTGAAATTCCACTGGATTTGGTGTCGGCCAGTATCACTGGTTGATTCCAGGAATTTTAATTTACAATTGGAATCAAATTTCTGAATTCCGCTTTTATATTACTTCTTAGAATTATATTTTCTTCTTTCAGACATTTTTCTGGGATTTTTCAGATTTTAAAATCTGGCCGACCCGTGTAGACCGGTATTGACCGTTGACTTCAGTTTTATTTTTGAAAATGAGATTGAATTTCTGAACCCGATTTCACCTAAAATCTTTATATAATATTTATTATTTTTGAGAATTTTTGGGGAAGCTTTCCAAGCTACTTTATTTTTTGGACTTTTTTTCGGATTTTCGGTGTTTTCCCAGATACCGAAATTTTATCCAGATATTCCACTTTTCTCTTTTTACTATTTTCTCTCTCCTTTCTCAGACCGAGTTTCACCAACTGGATTCATCATTAAATGCAGAGATCATCTCCATGCTGCATTTAATGCTTATGTGCAGATTCAACCCAGATCAAATCACCATGACTTTTTGTCTTTTTCTTCAAAGGCAATATTCGCGTTTTCTTGGACGCGGATTTTATTTCCGCGTCTAGCTCGTTGGCCCAGACGCGGATTTCTCTTCATGAGGACAGCCATTGTGGGAGACGCAAGTCTCATTTAATCCAAAACATTCCAATGGCTATATTATAATATTTTCCCTCCTTATAAAATACCCCACCTCTTATCTCTCTCATTCATTTTTTTCTCTTCTTCCTTCTCCATTTCCTGCAAACGAGAACAGCAAGCAAGGGCAGCACCTTGCCCTCCTTGGCCACCATTTTTGGCCACCAATTTCTTCCCTTTTTCACTCTCCATCATCCCCCCATTTCCTTCTCCATTCTACCAAGTTCAAGCAAACCATTTCCACCACCTTCTCCTCCTTCCTTTTTCCTCCTTCCTCACCAAGAACCCCATTATCACCATTGCCTTCTTTCTCATTTCCACCACTATCTACTCCACCTTAACCACCACCAACTATACCATCTTCTTCTCCTCGTCATTCTCTTTCCAACGAACTATAGGTTCGTCCTCCGAAACACCATTTACAAAAACTCTAAGAAATCTTTTTTTGTACTACACTTGCACCATCATATACTTCTCTTTTTAGGGCCTTGGCCACCCAACTCCGGCCAACTCCGGCCGCCGCCGGCGACCACGGACCAAGCCAACGGTCGGCCTACCTCCCTCTCTTCTCTCTTTTTCTTTCCTTTGTTTTTTTTCCTTCCTTATTTCCTTTCCTTCCTTTTTCTTTTCCTTTCCTTGTTAATTTTCCCAAAACCTGCGTCCCATCTCCCCCTTTCCCTGCGTCTCACTCTCCCTCTTTCCCTGTCTCTCTCTTTCTCTCTGTTGATTTCTAGACGCAGAGTTTACCCCGCGTCTAGGCAATTCCTTAACGCAAATCTTCGCGTTCTTGATACTTGTTTAACGCGGCCTTCGCGTTCCTGTATTGATGCGGCGCGGAGCTCATGCCCGCGTCTGTGTCCTTCTCATGTCAACACAACGCGGAGCTTATGCCCGCGTCCGTGTTCTTCTCGTGTTAACGTGACGCGGAACCTACGGCCGCGTCCGCGTTCTCCTCGTGTCCCTGACTTGAACGCGGGTCTCGAACCTCGCGTTTGTGGCATCTACGCGACGCGACCCCCGCGTCTGCGACCCCCCGCGTCTCACTCTCAAACTCGCGTCCCACTGTACATACTCTCTCTCTCTCTCTCCATGTACCATTGTTTTAAATATCGGCCGATATACCGGTATATCGGCCGAGATACCGGTATTTTATCAAAACGATACGATAAGTGTAAAAATTTATCGGATATCGT